>SNQJ01S0185454.1:0-18729 GCA_010110895.2 Picea sitchensis | reverse complement strand
TCATTGGAAGAGACCTTAGTACCTTTTGAATAATGACTGGTTCTTTATTTTCTTCTCCCAATCCTTTAATAACATTCACTATTTCATCAACTCGTAGAAAATAGGATGGAATATCTTCATCTTCCTTCATTTTTCAGTTGTTCAAATTGACCTCTATAAGTTTGAATCTTGGCCGCCTTGAATTTGGCATCTCCTTCGTAAATATTTTGAATTTTGTCCCAAATATCCTTTGAAGACTCACAATGCATAACCTTGACATGTATTGAATCAATCATCTCACTTAGAATAACATTTTTAGCCTTTGAGTTGTTTTCATCAAGTTTCTTTCCATCCTTATCTGTTGGGGGAGTGGCAGGTGTTTTGTATACATTTATGAATGCTTTCCAGACATCAAATCTATGTTCTTGCCAAACATTTTCATCCTTATTCTCCAAAATTAATAGTTCTGACGATCAAACAGTGGTATCCCATTCTTACTGCATGCCATGAATATGTCTTCTAGTGGTTAGACTATTTTCTAAAGGACCTTCTCTTATACCAATTGTTGGAATACTGAGAGGGCGGGGGGTGAATTAGTATTATGCAATATTTACCACTTTTAACCAAAATATGTAAACATCAATTCATCAATGGTTTATAATTTATGATTTCATTCAATATATTATGAACAATTTCGTTTAATAACACATAACCTCAGATGCACGATACATAAGAATTTTATGTGGAAACCCAAATGGGAGAAAACCACATAATGTTTTCTTATATTTTAGAAGATTTCATTCATAGGAAGCACCGACTTCCAAAATTATCTAGCACCAATTGGAAGGATGCTCTAACCTCCTCATTACAGGCTCCAACCTGAAGGAAGCTACAACTCCCCAAATTCTCTAGCACCAAATAGAAGGAGGCTCCAACCCCTTATTTTATGATCACCAAATCAAAGGAAGCTACAACTCCCTGTATTCTCCATCACCAACTGGAAGGAGGCTTCAACCCCCTTTCCTTACCCATTCCTTCATCCCTAAAATATAAATGGAGAGTCAACCTATCACTGAAATTGTCATTGATAATCAACCTATCACTGCCACTGATAATCAACCTGTCACTATAATTGTCATTGATATTGATATATCATCATCATCGACCTAGATCCATGCAAATAACCATATTCCAAAATCACCAATATAATTTCTCAAACATATGCCCAATATCACCAAGATGTGCAATAAACCATGTGCCAAAATGTGCCTGAAGAAAGTTCCATAACATTCATGATAAACTATAAACCATGCCCAAACTATCTAAGATACACCTCAAACCATGTGCTAAAAGCATGCCTTAAGCATGTGCCAAACCATCCAAGATATTACTTAAGAATATACCATAACCACCAAGATAAAACACATAGAAATAAAACCTTTAATCATGTAACAGCCTGGTGCATATGATCAAATACCAAAAAACCATTCCTTGGCTTCAACATCAAAAGATAACATCTTCATCAAAATTGACTTCAACCTTGCTGGACAAAAATGGGAAACTAGTGGTGCATCACATAACACTACCAAGACAACCAACAGGGGCATCATGGGACACCCTGCACTTGTCCCGTAGTGGTTTGTTCAATTAGGGTTTTCAAAAACCCTTCTCCCACCTACAACTTTGAGACTTATCCTTTGCACTCCTTCACTACCTCAGATTCGTTGCCTCAGATTCTCTTAAGAGATCACATACGTTCTTGGTTGCTTGGTTAGAATTAGAGGCTTCTTGTTGTGTATTTATATTGTTTCAAGTAACACCTTTGCTTTATTTTAGGGCCGACCTGTAACTTTTGTTTGCAACAAATTTTCTCCTTTAATTAATTTTGGGGCTGACTTGTAACTTATTGTCCTTATATCCATGACTTCTTGACCATACTCTAGGGCTTCATCTTTAAGAGGGTATAAATTCTCAATCGTGAGGAACTAGGTGATGTACCACCTACGGTTGGAAATGACATGATGAGGACTATCCATCTATATAGGTTTTATATGCAATTACAATGTCCTTCACATTCTATTTCCTCAAGCAACTTAGGGCTTCATGACCACACCTTTGGGGATCTTTGTAGACTACTTCAAAGCGTGTTCCTGTGAGGTCCATGTTTAAATATACACCATAAGGGGACCACTTTAGATACTTCTTCAAGTACACCCATTACTTCTAGAGGCTTCTAGACTTCTTCTAGAGTTGACATCAATTAAAACCAATTTTTCAACAGGTTAAAGGTGTTTTTCATGGTTCAAGATTTCATGTGGGTTCAAGGTGTTTTTTTTGGCATTAGATGCATGGGTTAAAGGTGTTTTTCATTGGCTTTTCCTATGGTTGGAGATGATGGTACCACTATGTGGTTTTGACTAATGGGTATGTGTCCTACGATCTTGGAAATGATGCACATGTGCTATTAATTTCACCGAGGGGTCACAGTGGGGCCGACTAGGTCTCCTTATCCATGGTTCAGGGGAAATATCACTCAACCAAATTTTTTAGGTTTTTTTTGGTTTTCTCTTTGGTCGCTTCAAAATTTTGAAATTGCAAGGATGCAACAAGTAATTCTTTACCATTGCCTAGGAATTATAGTTATATACCTTGGTGGGGCTTACCCTGACTCCAGTGTATCCTTTAGAGTCAGTTATTCAGAGTAGATGTGTGTATGAATGAGCCTTGACATTGCAATTGACTTGAATAAAGAGGAAGGATTGAAGGATCTAGGCATCTGAATGTGAATGCACTCCTACTTAGGAACACACACACACACACACACTCACACATTCTAAAGAGTGTGTGCTCCTCTACTTAGGAATACATGCACATTATTGAGCATGTGTATTGGTTAGGAATGAATGAACATTCCTAAGCATGTGTTTCTTAGGAATGTGTACTTGTTCCTGAGAACATGCACACTCTTTCTCAAGAACACATGCACATTCCTAAAAAATCGAAGTTGGCAAGTGTGTGTGGTAGTTAGTTGAGAAATGGGGATGTATGATTAAGAATGTGTGCATGTTTCAAATAATGTTGGGTGTAATTTTTTATCTTCTCACCCAACCATTTTACCTCCACTTTTTCCTGATCACCCTTTAGTCTTTTCTATTTTCACCTCTTTGATGGCATAATTTGCATAGAACAAGGTATAAGTTGTATTTTGGAAGAAAACTCTTAGTTTATCTTGTGGTTGAGATAATTCCCTTTAGCCACAAGGATAAACTCCACTTGAAGCTATTTCATGGATTCCTCAATATGATAAATTACCTATTTTTCCATATTTATAGTGTACGAAGCTTAGTAATCAAGCACCTAGTCATCAAAACAAATATTGGAAATTTGTAGGCATTATCGAAAAATCTGCAAACTGTTCATAAATTATGGGATTCAACACTTGAAGTAAGGAAGCAACTGAAGTCAACCAAGAAATACAGGATCCAGTTCAAGAATATCAAGAATATATTATCCCTTGTGTTATAATGGATATCTGATCCACAAATTTTGAAATTAGTTAGACATAGGAAGGAATTCAATTTTTAAAATAATTGTATAAAGTAAAAGTCATGGGACCTGTGGAGGTTGATAGGAATGTTGTTATTTTCACCTCATAAATATTGTAACTTTTGAAACTGTTCTCAAAGATTAATTAATGGATATTTGGTAATTAATGTGTTAAGTTTTTCTCCGTTATGAATTTCTCTAGAAAACACACCCCGGGAAGCCCCATTGGTATGTGTTGTGTTGAAGTTATTTCCTTGTTAGTGATTGAAAATTATAAAGTCCATTTTTATTTCCTTTTTATTGTAATTTCCTGTAGATGTGTGTTCACTATGTTTTCCTGTAATTTCACAGTGTCTGACAAATTCTTGTAAGGGCATGTTCGAATTCTTGTAGATTCATAATTTTTTTTTCATTCATAGTCAAGTGTGAATTTCCTTTTTATTCTATTCTATAGACCTTAACTTCTTTGAGTATGGTGAACGAGTTGTTTTATATTTATACCTTCAAAGTACTCACTTAAGAAATCTTTTGGACTTAGTGCCATACAAACAAACTTCATGAAATCTCCTCAAAGACATTTAAAACTATAATTTTTTGTGATGAACATTTTTTCATTTGCTTAAGTTTTATTCAATTACCCTTTAAATCTCATAAGAAAAAACAATTCTATGATAACAAAGTTCAGTTAACTAAACGACGTAAGTTCTACAGGAGGCACATTCATGAGAGTGATGATCAATTTGCAGTTTGATCTTTTACCATCTTAAAGTTAAATTAGAACCAGATGATTGAAGAATTTTTACCCTTTGTTTGTGAGTCTGGTTATTTAATTTATTTAAGTTCAACAAGATTTTTTAGGGAAGATTTAGAATCAATTTTGCACATATTGTGCCTATGTCTCACAAGTTTACCTACTTGGATTGATAATTAAATTATGAGGAACCTAGATCGCAAGTTATCCCAACATTTTGGCACCGTTGTCGGGGAGGCAGTAAAAAAATTTATTTGAAGATTTAAATTTTTTTTGTTGTTTTTGCAAAATTTTCAAATTCCTTTTATCAAATTTCTTTTTGAGTGTTCACATATGTAGGACTAGGAGGAGTGCATTTGGTAAGATGAGAGGTAAGAGCCCACACATTCACTTTAGTGAGTATGCATGAGTCCTAGTCATGTGTGGTTTGCATGAATAAGCTAGTTAGACCTAGGGATAGCAAGGGTAGGTTTGTTAAAACAAAATAACCTTCTTCATCTAAATTAGAAAACGAAAAAATCTCAGAAAAATCATAAAAACAAAAATTTTACGAAAAAAAAATACCCCCCACAAAATCACTAATTAGAACACACTCATTACCCATCAAAACATTCATAACATCATCCAATACTAAATTGGTTATAGGTGTTGAAAAGGATAAGGGAAAATAGGTTGTTATAACAAGCACTAAGAAGACACAAACAAAGGAAGTTGAACAATGTGAAGCTTCAGAAGACAATACAGAACATTAGAACAAACAATTTTGGGTCTTTTGGGGAAAAGGAATGGAAAATGTTGAATCACATCTAGAAGGAGGTGGTCTGAGAAGAGCACCATATGGACGAATATTAGGGGATGGAGATGATGGAATATCAGAAACAATGGAACAAAGAAGAGAAAGAGAAGAAAGAGAAAGACAAATAAGGGAAAATGAAGAATATAGATGAAGAGGAGAAAGGGAAAATGTAGAGAGGGAAGAAAGAAGACAAAGAGAAGAAGGTGAAGTAGAAGGAGAATAATAAAGTGAAGTCACTTTCATATTTCCTATTTTAGATGTACCTGCAGCTCTTGGTAACGAGGTAAAAATAAAAAAAATATTCTTCCCTGAGTTGTTCCAAATTTGTATGGTTCACTTTCTGAAGATCCTAATGCTTTCTTGTTTGAATTTGATGTCTTATGTAGAACTTATGGTTATACAGATGATGCACATAAGCTTCATTTTTTCCTACAAATTTGACAGTAACTGCACTAAAATGGTTCATGGGTTTAGGAAAATTTTTCATTGCATATTGGGAGACAATGATGAAGATTTTCCTCAAGAAATATCAGACATATTGTATACCTCACAATTCCAAACATGACATATTAAGAATGTATCAACAAGAGAATGAGAGTATAAAAGACTACTTGGAATGATTTTTGTATAATCTAAAAAAATAAAAACAAAGTACCATAAATCCTTATCTTACCCATACTATATTTTTGAAGGGTCTTCTAGATGAATACATAGATGTGCTGAATTTAGTGGGTTTTGGGCATATCTCTTCTTTACCATTTGAGTAAATTTGTGAGATGTGTAGGAAATACTTTAGAGAGAAAGAGTTACACACCAAATTCCCACACTACTAAGTGTCACGCTTGTGTATCACATTCTACTAAGTGTCGATTTTTCACGCTACTAAGAGTCACACTTATGTATCACATTCTACTAAGTGTCACAACTTTATCACCATGTGGGAGTACTTGTCATGTTCCCTAGGCATGATTGGTGAGAAATACATCATTTGGAGGTCGAAATGCTACATTTTTACTTGAGATGTTGGCCTTAAATGAGATTCATTTTCCCCCTTCTCATATACAAGGAGTGATGATCGCTCCCCCAAAGTGTCCTAGGGAGCGATAGTTTCCCTGTGCATAGTTATGGGGGGGCGATGAAGTTGTTGCAACCATTTTTCTTTGATTTTTGAGGTTGTTTATGAGATTTTGCAATTGGTTTATGGATTGGTTTGAGCTATCTCCTATAAAAGGAAAGGTCAATCTTGTTGGTTGAGCCAAATCCTCTTTTAACCACATCCTCTCCTAAAAACTATCCTATGGTTGTGATACCTCAAATCCTATTTAATGAAGGCCATGCTTGAGTGAAGGAAGAGAGTATTTCAAAGTATCATACTTCTGATCTTGATACATTCAAGGGAGGAGAATAATTAAGAGTATCATACTTATGATTGTGTGAGATCCAAGGGGTTGGATAGAAAATATTGGAGGAGCTGCTACAACGTCAAATTTGAGATTGTAAGTGCTTCCATTTTGTTGGCTTTCCATTAATACATAAATTGGGCTATTCCTCTCATGTCTATGCCTTCACGTGTATGCATGTATATTTTTGTTAAATTCATCATAGATAGATCTATTTTCACTTAACAATGTAGTGTGGAAGAAGGAGGTTTCACTTTGTTCTTTGCAGATCTTTTCTTACACCTAGGAACATGGAAATCAAGATCAAAGGCTTGAGTAGCAAGGAAAACCATCGTAAAAAGGTAATTAATTCATCTCTTTCTCATTATAATTGTTGAAATAGGTCTAGGGGGAAGTAGTTCACCATTTTTTTTTCTTTTGTCATGGATCAAGAGGGGTCTTGATCCAAGGGGAGTTTATCCTGTCCGCAGGGGGAAATTTACCACAACATAAAATTGGTGACTCTTCTGGGGAGATTTATCTTTAGTCTTTCCTTGGTTTCTTATAGTCTTTTGAGTCTTTCTTGTTACATGATATTTTTGGTTTTGATGCTTCTTATTTGATCTCTCTCCTTCCCATATCATCATTGGGAAGCTCTCTGAGACAAATATATAAACCTATCTTAGATTTGGGTAAAGCTTGAGTTTTTTAACCACTTTACAGGATTTATACCCCCCACATAAGGGACTGTAGGGCGATAATACCTTGTTCATTTCCCCCACCCGCAGTGGCGTAGGGAGTGACAATCACTCTTTCTGCATGTTTACATGAGCGATAATCTTTGTTTTGAGTGAATTTGGAGCTTTTGTTTCCTCTGTTTTTTCATACTTTTGTCTCAAGCATCCTCATCAGAGCCTCTTCTTTCTGTATAAGGATTTGGTTTCTTAGGATCCAATGGTCATCATTGGCTTAATCCTCTTTGAGTCTCTTTTTATTTTCGATTTTGTTTGAATGTACATCACCATCTTGGGTTAACTACGATCCTTAGATTGTGTCTTTGGCATCTTTGGCTTAAATTTCACTTATTGTTGATATGTAATGTTCTAAAATTTGTTTCAAAGTTTTGAAACTAATCTTTTCATTTTACATTCAATTCCCTTTTTCGAATTGAAAATTGCACTCGTGTTTTGGGATTTTGTTTGTTTATGACCTATTATAAAATTGGCTTCTTGTTTTGGGTGGAAAGTATTGAGAGATTTCTTTCATTTGAGTTCTTTTGATTCTTGTCGACCTAATTGATTTCATTTTTTGGTTTGCATTATTTTGTTGTGCGATCCTTTGCATTTGAATTTAGTTCTTTCAATCTCATTTGAAAGAAAGAAACCAAAATAGGTTGCATTAAGATTTTTAGTTTTCATTTGAAAGATTTGGAAAACCAAAAAGTGATTGCATTCTAGTTAGTGGGTGGAGCATCATGTATCCTACTATTTCATGGAATCATATATCAAACACCTTTTGCATTCAAAGAGTAGTTCATTCTTCTTGCATTGAATGTTACACTTGTTTCTTAGCTTGAGACCTCTTACTTCTTTCTGTAGATATGATCAAGATTTAGGAGTGGAACAAACACATTAACAGACTGAATACAATAAACACGTAGATATGAAGAATAACACATATATCTAGTGAACAATATATTCTATTGAATAATGAAATAGGCTGAAATTGTAAAACTGCAAAACTGAAACACTTGCTCGAATGGTGGTAGCTATCTCTAAGAAGAGATGTGGCTACTACGTGCATTTGTATGAGAAGAATGAATTACAATGAGGCTCTAGAGAAATTTTTTATATTACTCATGAATTCCAAAACCATAGACATCCAAAAACCTAACCCTAGGAGGTGAAACGCCAAAAGTCATGTGGGCCCCTATGGGTAAGTTGGTACCTCAACTTCTCGGGGTCGTAACTTTTGCATATAAATTCTCTTTAGGTGCATGATAGCCCATTGGAAAGGTATTTAAGATAACTTCACATTATTTCATCACACTCTGACTCTGTCCACAATTTGACTGTGGCGAGCCAAAAAAACATTATTTAGGCCTCCAAAATGGCCCTGGAAGTACAACAAGATGTGATAAAATGAAAACATGCAAAATAAGCCAGTTGGATTAGGTGAGAGGCCACAAAAATCCACCTAGAAGATGTGTAGGGATTTAGACATCTCCAAAAGTGTAGAACCCACAATTACAAATAAATACAGAAGAATGTGATGAACTAAAAATGGACAAGAGGAGCTAGTTGGAATAGGTGGGTGGCCACCAATAGCCAACTGGATCTGTCCTCCCCCTTTTGGAAGAAATGGTATCCATTACGTTGAGTTCCCCCATCAGGTGAGGAAAATTGTACTGGATTTGGCCCCAGGTGAGCCACTTTCCTTGGTGTAGGAGTTTCCCTTCCTTGACAACCCGATAAAGTTGGATCCTCTGCTGGCGAGTGCCCTTGACCTATGTTATCTGATAAGTGGATGCTTGTTCCATGCAGTTAAGGTTGATATTTTTGGGTGTCAGTTGTTCTGCAATCGTTGAGGTGTCCAATAATGGTGGAAAATATGGTTGAAGGAGTTCCACATTGAACACTAGGTGCAGGCCAAGGAAGGGTGGAGTCTTGAGCTCAAAAGCATTGCTACCCATGACCTTGGTGATAGTGTAAGGTCCATAGTGAAGTGGGAATAGCTTTCGATGGGGCCCTATGAGACGCTCCTTCTGCAAATGTAACCAAAAATTTTCGCCAACATGAAACTGGTGTGGTACCCTATGTTGATTATGGCGTTTCTTGTACTTAGCATTAGATTTCTACAAAATCTCTTGGACCTATTGGAGGATGTGTTGAATCCACTCAATGAATCGGGTAGATTTGTCGATCACAGACTAATCATGGGAAGGGCCTGTTTGTGTGGTGGCAAGAGGAAGTGCAACATCAATGGGTCCCAAGGGTTGGAATCCCATCCCCACCTGAAATGGGCTATGGTTGGTGGAGCTATGGAGAGCCTTGTTCTAACTGTGTTGAACATATTGGATACTCTCGTCCCATGTACATGGATGCTTAGAATTGTACATGTGCAGGATGTGCACAATCATCCGATTGATGACCTTTGTTTGGTCATCTGTTTGGGGGTAGAAAGTAGTTGATTTTGTGAGCTTGGTGTCCAACAATGACCAGAGACTCGACCAAAATGTGTTGAGGAACCTCCTAATCTGGTTGGAAATGATGGTATGATTTATCCCAAAGTGGACCCACACTCGTTTGAAGAAGATATTGGAAGTATCTTCCACTGTGATATTCTTCTTACAGGCTGTGAGGATGGTCATCTTTGAAAACTGATAAACGACCACGAATACAAAGTCATTTCCTTGCTTGGTGGACGAAAGACTAGAAATGTAATCCATTGAGATGGATTCCCAAGGCTTCTCAGGATTAGGAAGAGGGGTGTATAAGCCTTGATTCTTGATGGTTGGCTTGGAAATGACACAAGAAGTGAAAGATATGATATACTTGTTGATGTCCTGTCGAAGTTTTGGCCAATAAAAATGTTTCTGAAGAATGGCCACATTTTTATCCACACCAAAATGTCCTACCATCCGACTCTAGTGGGCTTCCCAAATCAACTTTGAATGATCTCTTGTAGAAACACAGTTATGGACCAGGTTGCATAATGGTCTATCTTGAATGTGAAAATTGGTGACAGTTGTGCCTATACCCAAGAGATGATAGGTGGTGGTGAATTCTGGATCTTGTTGATAAATTTGGGGCTACTTAGATGTTTCATGTCCATAGGAATGGAGCACAGTGGTGAGTGAAGCCATAGGAGGTCGAATGAGGCAGTCAACGACATGATTTGAGATACCTGTCTTATACTTGATATTGATATGAAACTGTTGCAAGTAGGTGGACCGCTTATTATGGCTTTCATTCTGCAATTTACCCTGTGTCTGTATGAACTGTAGAGGCTTGTGATCAATGTGTATGATCGTCTCCTTTCCCAGAATGTAATTTTTCCATTGAGGAAAGACTTGTACAATGGAATAAATTTCCTTTTCACAGGTGGGGTATTTTCGGACAGTATCTGAGAGTGTCTCACTATGGTATGCCACTGGATGACCGTGTTGAGTGAGAATTGTGCCCATAGCATAGTCAGATGCATCAGCCTCAATCTTGAATGGTTGTTGCAGGTCGAGCAAGGAGAGTACTGGAGCTGAGCACAAGCAATGCTTCAGATCATCGAATTCTTGTTGTTTTTCCTTCCCCCACATGAACTTGGCCCTTCCACAACCCTTGATCACTTGACTGAGGGCCCATACAATATGAGATAATCCCAACATGAACTGTCGGTAGAAGTTGGATAGTCCCAAGAAGATTCGAATCTCGATCAATGTGGTTGGGGCTGACCAGTGAGAGATGACTTGGATCTTAGCTAGATCAACATGTACCCCATGCTCATAAAAAATATATCCCAAGTATTGGGCCCTGTTCATGCCAAAAGAGCATTTTTCCAAGTTGGCATATAGCTTGTGCTTCCACAGAGTGATCAAAACCTATCGAATATGCCACATGTGCTCCTCCCACGTTCTTTTGAATATGAGGATGTCATCCAAATATACCACCACGAAGGATTTGGTGAAGGGTATCAATACATCATCCATCAACCTCATGAAATTGGATGGTGGATTTGTTAAGCCAAAGGGCATGACTAGCCATTTGAAGAGACCTTATTTAGATTTGAAGGTTGTCTTCCATACATCAGTTGGTTCGATGGGAACCTTGTGGTAGCCAGAATTTAGGTCGATTTTGTTGAAGAACATTTCCCCCTTGAGTTGGTCAAGAAGGTCATCAATCCTGGGAATGGGGTACCGATTCTTGACTGTGATTTTGTTTAAGGCTCTAAAATCAATGCAGATTCACGAAGTCTCATCCTTCTTATGCACCAGTACAATTGGGCTTTTGCAAGGGGAGTAATGTGGTATGATGTTCCCCTTTTGAAGATGCTCTTGGACATGACACCTAATTTTGTCATTTTACATCAACAAGTGACGATAGACTGGTCCATTAGGTAGAGGTGCATCGAGGGTCAGATCAATTGGATGGTTGACTTGAAAGTGTGTCAGTACCCCTATAGGTGAGAAGAAGATGTCTATGTATTCTTCCATGATCCCATACACTTGCTTCTACTGCAAAGAGAGGCTCTGTGTAGAGGCCATGAATGTGTCGAAGACATTCTACTTACTGTGAGCACAGATAAAAAATAAGATGAACTTCTTGGTCTGCGAAATGAATTTACTACATTGCTTAGTAGAGATTAAAGAAATAGAAGTAGGCGACACTACGTCTGGTATCTTGTACAATTTTCTACCCCAATTAATAATAACAATGCGGGGTCTAGAATCATACACAACATGACCCTTCCACAAATATGGTTGTCCTAAAATAACATCACAAAATTCAAGGGGAGAAATATCACAAAGTACCTCATCTTTGAAAGGATTGATGCCTTAGATAAGACGACACTTTTGGTTGACACAAAGATCTCTTCCTTGGTGAAGCCAGTCGATGGTGTAGGGTTGTGGGTGCGGTGTTGTTGGTAGGTCCAACCGCTTGATGACCTCTACTAAAATCAGGATCTTTTAACTATTTCTATTGATAATGAAATGAAGTAGAGCCCCCTTTACCCACATATCCGAGTGAAAGAGGCATTCCCCTTCCTCTGGTTATTTTGGTTCACTTGGCCAGACTTTGGGAGTAACGATAGTGGAACTGGGTTCATAATCTATAGTATGATTCCCTCCTTTAGGATTTGATTTGGAATCAAAATCGACCTCTGAATCAAAAGCCTTTAGTTTCGCAATGAGTGACTTCTTGGAGAGGCATTCTTCAGTGTTGTGCCAAGGGATTTTATGGTACTCACACCAATTTCCCATGTCCTTCTTCATATTCTCATTTCCATTCTTGTGTTGCATCTTGGACTGGTTTTCCTGAGGGCAACCATATTGACTTGGTCTCTTGCTGTGTGGGTTGAGGCCACCTTTTCCTTGCTTCAGCTATAAGGGGTTTGCAGATCCGAACTCTCGCCTTTTCTACGTAAATTTATGCTCAATATTGACAATGTATCTATAAGCCATGCCCAATGAGGCGATGTCTAGAAAGTCCATTTCTGTTTGAATGTATCTATGCAAAAAACTATGGTATTTGAGTACCAGATGACACTCAGAGACTTTGATGCCCAATTTGGTGCAAAGGGTATGGAAAATATTGGTGAAATCTGGTACTATCTGGTCCCTTTCTTGATGTAGGGTGGTCCATCTGGTGTACTGGTCCTTGTATCCTCCAACAGGGTAGTATTATTCTTTAATGGCATCCCGGAAGGAATCCCATGTAGGGGACACCACAAACATTGCAGATTCCTCTATGGACCTTTTCTCTGAGTAGGTATCCCACCAGTCTTTAACATGGGGAACAACCTTGAGGAGTGAAAAAGTAATCTTTTACCTATCGAAAAAATTGTGGACCGAAAAATACCCTTCGATCAGATTCAACCATTTATCTACAACATCTACATATATCATTCCTTCAAATAATGGAATATCAAAATTTGCCTATACCTTGAAGGGGTTTCCATGGATGCTTGATGAAGATGCTTCTCCTGTGGGCAGTTGTCGAATGATCTGCATGAAGTTGTCCATCGTTTCATTCCTTTGTCACGCGAGAGCTTCCTTGAGCAACATTTTAATAGGATTTCGTGATCCATCATATTTCTTTTCGTCCCCCATGGGTTGTTGTTGGGATCGACATGAACGATCTTAGAATGGATCGATTGGTTCGAGTACCAACTTCTTGTAACCATATCTTGTTGGGGACATGCACGAAGAAAAATAAATGAAGAGAAGATCGCTCTAATACCACTGATCCAGATTTAGGAGTGGAACAAACTAATTAACAAATTGAATACAATAAACATGAAGATATGAATAATAACACAGATATCGAGTGAACAATATCTTCTATTGAATAATGAAATAGGTTGAAACTGTAAACCTGCAGAAGTGGAACACTTGCTCAAATGGTGGTAGCTATCTCTAAGAATATATGTGGCTGCTAAGTGCAATCGTCTGAGAAGAATGAATTACAATGAGTCTCTAGAGGCCTTTTTATATTACTCATGAATTCCAAAACCATAGACATCCAAAAACCTAACCCTAGGAGGTGAAATGTCAAAATTCATGTGGGCCTCTATGGGTAAGTTGGTACCTTAACTTCCCAGGGTCGTAAATTTTGCATACGACCTCTGTTTTAGGTGCATGATATCCCGTTGGAAATGTCTTTTAGAGAACTACACATTCTGCCAACAAACTCTAATTCCATCTAGAGTTTGATTGTGGAGATCCAAAAAAAAATCATTTAGGCCTCCAAAATGGACCTGGAAGTATAACAATATGTGATGACATGAAAACATACAAAATACACCAATTGGATTAGGTGAGAGGCCACCAATATCCACCTAGAATATGTGTAGGGCTTCAGAAAACCCCAGAAGTGTAGAACCCAAAATTACAAAGAAGTACAAAAGAACGTGTTGAACTAAAAACGAACAAGAGGGGCCAGTTGGAATAGGTGGGTGGCCACCAATAGCCAACTGGATCAAGATAGGCTTCATCGAAACTAAAGATTATGTTCCATTCATTTTTTATTTTGAAGTATTCTTAGAGTCAGAGTGATAACAACATATATTCCACTTCCATTTACCATTTTGAGTAACAACAACAATAAAAGGAACAAGGCACCTAATCTAAAATCAAATAGACATTTTCTTTATTAAAAAACGATCACAAGTATAGATATTACGGTCTTGTTTGTAGGGCGGAGAGTAAATTCTCCAAAGAAACTGGAACGAAACTAAGAACACTAATGAGAAATAATCCATTAGTGACATGAATTTTTTGTTGGGAAAGATCCCCTAACATAGAAGGTGAGCGGTAGGAGAAGTCAAGAAGAGCAATTGGACTAATCGCCAACAATCTCTCTCGGTGGGGTTATGCGATTCAATGGGGAAATAATAGTAGGAAAAATTCCTTGGGGTGAAATAACTATCTTAGTTACTTCTAGTCGAAGACATTTTTCTTGCATTCCCTACCCATTCGTAGAATCCCTCTCCCACGGATATTCCATCCAACCACCAAATGCAAAGTGGTATCCCTAGTTTATTTTCCTAGGTTACCTTTCCAGGTGACTACAGTGGTGGTATTGTTAGTACCTGAGACAAATGTACAACACACGATTTTGGTTCCTTAGGTGGGAACTTGGTTGCATATGGTACTTGCACCTATGGAAGTACATTATGGAGTAGTTTTGGGTAATTGACTCTCATTTCTTCATTGACATCCTCTTCTCTTGTCTCTAGAATACCCTTAATTCCTTTATATTTTCTACAAGAGAGTTGTTTTCTTGCTCTTATATTATAGGGACTTTGGTATTGTGTGCTCTTCTATTTGGTAGACCCTATGTTGAGTTTGTGTCTATGGAAAAAAAATTGGAGCTACAAATAAAGGAACCCCTTTGCATGAGGGTCCTCTTCCTTTTCCTTGTTTTGGAAATATTGGTCCTCCTTACATTGCTACATTGAGTCTTACCATATTCACTACAGGTTTATCGGTATGGTTGTTTTCCTCTTCGGTGATACCAAATGCTCCTGATGCCTCGAATGCAATCCCTCCACCTCAAGAACATTAACCTCCCGTCGACCCTTTTCCTTCTTTACCTATTGGGTATACTTCCCTTTCTTCATCGATGACTGGTGAAAGTCATGATGCTAGTAACTAGGTGGCTAAGAATGAGAAGAAAAGGAATAACAAGGAGAAGAAAAAGAAGCAAAGGGGAAATCAACCAACCACTATTAATCATGCTAGGACTGTAGTGCCCTTGATATGAATCATTTGTAATTGTACATATAGGATAGAGAGAAGTGATACCAATTGTAAATGTAAATGTACATATACGTTGGTGAGTTGTTGGCACTAAGTTTTGGTGTTGCATGCACATGAGTAGTGCATGGACAATTTCTATCAAAGATAGGGTGCACATATTTCACAGTGTTTCATGCACCTAGGTAAGTGCATGTGGTTTCACATCAAAGAAAGAGTGGACACATTTCATAGTGTTGTGCACACTTGGGTAAGTGCACAAAAATGACCTAGAAGTAGACACCAAGTCAAGTTATATATATATATATATATATATGGTTGTATATGTATTAAGGCCAAAGAGTGTGAGTGATTATGATGTTGGTGATTCAGGACATAGATATGTCAGTGCGCCTATCCATGTAAAGTGTAATCATACTCAATTTATTAATATAATATTACATTGATGCACACAAACAAACTTAGACAAAAAGAGATGGGGGAATAACTACACTGGAAAAGGGAAAAAGGGGGTGAGAGTTAGGTCTTAGGAATGTTTTATAATATTTCTGGAAAAGCGTAAGTTTATGGATAATTATTTTATCCTAATTTCTCGAGGATAGGGAACAAGTCACCAAGTGGATTAAGCTACTTCTAAAGGTGAAAAGTGTTGAGTTGAAGGCATGCAATATATATTGTCGGCCTTAGTGTATTTTGAGGGGATTCATTCATTATTCTCTCTCATGTGCATAAGGGGGTCAGATCATCTCAGAGAGGATGACTATTACCTTATCTGGTCGGAGAATCTTGTAAGGGGTTTCTGTACTGTAATCATATTTTTACTATCGAAGAGGTGGGTTTTCAGGCCCATGAGTAGTCCCTCTGGGTGAGAGATTTGTTGTTTAAGAAGCAGGTTGTCAAGCATGTGAGCATACTCTCCAGGTGTGAGTCTTGGTGAGAATTTTTCCCTAGTTCATTGGGAATTATTCATAGGGCTCAAAGATTTCCTATCTGACCTATTGCTAGTAACCTTAGAAGGGAAGTGGGTCATTTGAGGGACTGCTGAGCAGAGAAGGGGCACACTTCCTTGGGTGTGACAGGTGCATGGGGAATGAGTGACTGTAGGATAGTTGCAGCAGTGGGAACCTTGTACTGATAAATTCTGTTGAGAAGAAGACCTTAGCCTGTCACTAGGAAGCATTTTTCTCTGGTGGAGTTAAGGCCCAGGTATGGGGTGACCTATTGCTGAAATATTATGATCAACAGAGTCTATGGATGGGAGGAATGTATGAGTTCTGTGCGTAGTAGGTGACTTCCATAAAGATAAGGTTTTTGTATGTTCTTGTCTCCTTTACTCTGTTCTTGTTTATCTATGTTTGACATGGGTTAATTCTTGTATGTTGGCGCATATAAGTAATTGTTTTTATTATGTATTATGTTGCTTGCACATGTAAGTATGGTGCTTATAGCTTGTATTTATAGTTGTGTAGGGATATGAAAAATGTTGATAGTTGTGATTTTGGTTATGGTTCTTCAAGAATAGGTTTGAATAGCCATGTGCGCAGAAAAAATTCATGTGCATATAGGGTTGGAGTTACTTGTGCACACAAGGAAGCAATTTGTGCATACAAGTAGGACATATTTGGTAATGACGCATAATGCTTGTGCACATAGTAGTGTTGTGTGTTTAGTATGATCATGGAAAGTTATTTTGAATTACTTCCGCTGTGTTTTTAAGTTATGTAAAAATAAGAAATCGAGTGTGGTGTGACTCAACTTGAGGAGAAGCACATTACTTCAAGTGATACTGTGTAGACTAATGTGTCATATAGAATTTGTGTAGTGTATTTTGGAATTGCATTATTCAATATTAAGTTGGATGATGTTACTATATGTTTGGTCAGAGCTATAAGAGTTGATATTGGTGATGTGGCATAGCCAGAGGTGGTTGGGGACGTTATGTTTTGGTATCAGATCATTCTTTGGGAGAAAGGTGTGGCGTAGCCCAGCATCGAAGGTTGGGGATGTTACATTCTGGTATCAGAGCATTCTTTGGGATAAGTGTGTGGTGTAGCTAAACCTAGAAGGTTGGGGACGTTACATTTTGGTATCCGAGCGATTCTCTCAACACTAGACTTGTATTGGCCATAAGTCAACAAGAAGAATCAACGATCCAGTTTCAACAGTAAGCATGGATGAGATGAGTTCTATTTAAGAATACATTTCAACTGGAAAGTGACTGAATTTGGAATTTCAGCATGGCCATGGTGCAGAGTAAATAAGAATGCATAGATGTGCATGCTAAATATATGATATTGCAGAGTGCAACAATGGAACTGTGCAAGAAAAAATGGTACATGGGTGTGTGCACTAAATATTTTGGGTTGTGTGGAACAAATTTGAGGTGCATGTGCATTACTGATGCGCAATGTACATGTTAAAAATTGGCATTGCACATTGGTATGTGTTGAATACTAGTGTGCACATGGGTTTCAGAAGAAAGGATTTTGACAAGATGGTGTAGATTTTTCATGAAGTTGTATCATGCATTCACCTAACAAATCTTGTTTCCTTCACATTTTGTATAATTATTAGCGATTAGAGAAGGACATAATCAATGCAGAAGGCCAAAACCAGGGAAGATGTGTAGAGGAATTACAATCCTGATGATGAATTCAGGGATTTGTATGTTAGTTTGGGTGCGGATGGTACAAAATCGAAGGAGCAACACATGAATTTGGTAGAAACCATAAAAGGACTACAAAAACATGTACATAACTATAAAGCTAATAATGAGAGGCTTATGAAAGCCAAGGAACAACAAGATTACTTCAATGTCAAGTTGATGCAAATATTGGACATAATAGAAAAGAAAATGGATAAGGAGACATAGAAAAATAGGTCAAGAGGTAAAAAATCTCATGATGAGAAAATAAGATAAGAAAGAAGTGATATTAGGCATTGAACTCACTCTCCAAATAATTCATTCAGGAAAGCGTGTAGTAACTCAATTCCATATTCTATCAGAAAGCATAAGAGAATGACTAGTATGGACGAGCTATAGGGAGAAATGAACAAGATTAAGCCTCCTACCTTTGAAGGGGAGCACAAGAAGGATGAGGATGCAGATACCTAACTACTAGGTATGAGGAAGTACTTATAGCTAAATAATTATTCTACGTAGGAAGGAGGAATAATTGTTATCTATCAGCTAAAAGGAAAAAAATCAATGTGTTGGGATCACTTTGTGCAAGTGAAACACATTGATGAGAATAAATTTACTTGGAGGGTGTTCAAGAGGTATTTTCAAAAGAAATACTTAACCAAG
>SNQJ01S0185453.1:7667-18729 GCA_010110895.2 Picea sitchensis | reverse complement strand
TGTCATTTTAGAGATTGTATCATTATACATGGCCATTTCTAAATATGATCTTATTTGTAATTGTTCAACTATGATGTACTTATAATTAGGATGTTATTTCTAGGTATGATGTTATATTGTTAATTTCAAATATGATGTTACTTAAAAATAGGATGTTATTGCATTATTATTGGAACCTATGATCATAGATGACATCAAATTGAGAGCTCCTCATGTTTATTGAATTGTTTTTATCTTGTAAGGTCACTGAAATTTTGGGGTTGTAGCATATAAGAGGTATTGTAATTATAGAATCATGGTCCGGATAGGTGATATAAATGGAAGGTGTTTAATAATTCATGGCAGTGTTATTGTAACTTCTACTATTATTAATAAACATTTACGGTTTAATAATCTTGATTAAGTACAATAGGATTTCTGAGTCTGTAATGAGGGTGTTGGTTCTTGTAGACAAAGTTGTGCTTGGTTGAGAAACCCTCTTGGCGTTGGAGCTGTTGTCGGGTGGGATGTAGACACCCCCCTGGTAGCCTTAGGAGACATGTCTGTGGGTGTGATTTTTCTGTGTAAGGAATCCAGTGCCGTATCAAGAGTCTCAGGCCCTTTAAAGGCAGGGTTTACACTCTTGCAACACACCTCACAGAGATTACTAGTTTCTGCCTGAGCAGTCGGCTAGGAGCTTGTCTAATCTTCTTTCGAGAAGACATAAAACTAAAAGCCCTGCTTTTCTGTGCAGAAATAGTAAACTCTACTGTTGGATTCTTCCATCTGTGATCGTACTATACTTAACACCTGGTGTCGTTTTCTGCTTACAGCTGCTAGTTGTACACCTTATGTCTAGGGGCGTTTATTGCTTGTTGTCACTGTAGTATGTCAGGGTCGTCTTGTTGTATTCGTCTTGCTTGCGTCTTGTTCTAGGTCGGGTTACTAGTTTCTGCCTGAGCAGTAGGCCAAGAGCCTGTCTAATCTTCTTTCGAGAAGACATAAGACTAAACGACATGCTTTCCTGTGCAGAAATAGTAACCCTAACACCTCGGATTCTTCCCTCTGTGTTCTTACTGTGCACCCCCAGCATGTCTTAATGTTTGTGTTATGCACCTTACGCCTATGGTCGTATATTGTTGGATTTACTCGTTGTGCGCCTTCAGTCTTCTTGTGCTGAACATCATGGTTACGTCTTATTGGTTGTCAAGTGGCGACGTAGAGTCAAGTATGCTTGTTACTTCTAAACGCGCGCACACACCTTAACCAAAAAAAAAAATTGCACCTGTTCTCAGAGTTGTTGTCGTAACGATTGAGGCCGTTACATGTTTATTGTTGAGTTCTAATATTAAGTGGGTAACATTCCAATAGAATATATTAGGGCTTTAAAGGACTTGCTTGTAAAGTTTTTTTAAATGTATTTCTTAGGAGTTTGTTATTATGTTTATTATTAAGTTCAAATATGAAGTGGGTAACATTCCAATAGAATATATAAGGGCTTTATTGCTAATCTTTGTATCTTAAGATAACAAAAGGAGTTGTAAAATATTGTGATATTTGATAGTGTAACAAAAGGAGTTGTAAAATATTGTGATATTTGATAGTGAAACAATGCATTTGGAAAAACTATGGTTCATGTGTTATTTTTAGTAATTTGCAAATATTATTTAGAAAATGGTTATTTTATTTATAGTAATAAAGGTAGATGGAGAAATAATGAAAACTCCAAGTCAACAAAGTTTCAAATAGGCTTATTTATTAATTTTTCTATTCACAAAATTTATTTTGCAATTTGCAATGTTAAACATAGTAATAAAAATATATATTTTTTTAATGCAACTTTCATTTTAACTTATATCTATTGGATAAGTAATAAAAATATATATTTTTTTAATGCAACTTTCATTTTAACTTATATCTATTGGATAATGGATTTTGAGTATTATTGCTATCTTCTTATAAAATACATGTTGATTGTGACATTTGATGGTGAAACATTACATTTGAAATAATTTTGGGTTATATGTTATTTTAGGTTTTTTTATAAATTTCAAACACATAATTACTCTATATAAAATAATAAAAATAGATGTGGAAATAATGAAAACTATGAGCCAAGAGACTCAATATAGGGTTATTTATGAAATTACTATAGTAACTCAATAATTCATAATGTAGTTCGTTTAATTGTTTCAAGTCTTTTGATTGTAATGCCTTTAGTGTATTTATATATGTTTTTTTCATAGTTTAATTAGTTGTATTTTATAATATAAGAAAAAACTTGTGAAAATATGTAATGTGTGTAGATTTTTCATAAAGTTGAATGAAATTTTTGAAATGTGTGTAGATTTTTCATAAAGTTGAATGAAATTTTTGAATGTGATATGTCTTCTATGAGTGTCCGATGATTGGAGTGTATACAGTATATATTAAAGTATTTTAGATCTATTACGAATATGTATGTTTTTACTTCAATTATATCTGTTTTTGGTTAAACGATGACAACAACTCGTCCATTAGGCGACGATCATTTTTCCACAACTTGTGCAATGATATGGATCGATTCATAGAATATGGTTGTTGTTGAAACAAACAAATTTAAATAGAATTAGATTGGTTTGTAATTAATGAATTCAGTTTTTTAAAAATGTGTTTCTTAAAACTGTAAGAAGAAGACTATAAATTCAGGTATGCCTACAAATGTATAGAATGAGATGTATGGAGTGAGCTTGTTTAACTCTTCACGCTATGAACAATAAAAAAAAATCGATACCATTCTTTGTAGATGTAGCCTGAAGTTGGGCGAACCACGTAAAACTTCGGAGTTTTGATGTTATTGTTTACTCTTCACGCTATGAACATTAAAAAAAAATTGATACCATTCTTTGTAGATGTAGCCTGAAGTTGGGCGAACCACGTAAACTTCGGAGTTTTGATGTTATTGTTTTTCCATCTTATATTTGATTATCGTCTGTTTTTCCTGCGTATTAGTTTAAGATTGTGGTTTTCTAAAGCAACAATTGGTATCGGATCCATTCAGAGGCCACAAAACGCAGCAACAATACCATTCGCGGGTGTCAATTGTTCTTGGAGGAGGAGCGCTGATGCATAGCCATATTCTGTTCACATCAGCGCTCGTCAGTGAGTGCGTGGGCGTGGGGAGCACTGTTTTCGGATTAGCGCTGGACTCCATGCTTTAAGGGTGCGTTGATTCACTTATGGAATTACGATGTTTTCAGATTTAAAATCAGCGTTCGCCTATATATTAAAGGGTGCGCTGGCCTCTTTGGAATATTGTGAACCCAACGTTGTTCAATTCTTGATAAGTTTTTACATACATTTTTAATTACTGTATTCTGCTCTTTATGAGATAAAGAATGGCATGGGTAATCTCTCGGTTATCCATTTAGTTTTCAGTCCAATTTTTGTATACATTGTGAAGGATTTTCCATTGAAGGAGTTTGTACTGAGATTTTAGAATGTGTAATAGACTCAAGAAATGTGTGTAAGTATTATAAAATTCATTACTGAGAAGCAATCAAGCGATTAAAATGGTGAAAACTTAGAGTGATAAATTTCAAATCGAGAAGTTCAATGGAAAAAACAATTTTGAGATCTGGAAGGTTAAGATGCACAATTTGCTCGCGCAACTAGGCATAATGAAGGCACATTTGGGAAAGTCAAAGAAACCCGTGACCATTTCAGATGAAGAGTGGGAAGAGATCGATGCAAGAGCATTGAGTGCCATACGTCTATGGCCGATGATGTTCTGTTCAACATTGTTACGGAGAAAACAATAGTCGGTTTGTGGACGAAGCTGGAAATATTGTATATGATGAAATCCTTGACGAACAAAATCAAAGACACAGTTTGTGCATGAAGGAAGGTACAAAAATAACTGATCATTTAAATACTTTTAATACTCTTTTAGTCGAGTTCACTAGTATGGGAGTGAAATTTGAATCCGAAGACAAGACGATTACATTATTGTGTTATTTTCTCGAGTCATGGGATCATTTTGTTACCTCTATTTGTTTCAATTCAATAGAAAGTATTGAGTTTGATGTTATTGTTTGAGCTTTACTGTCTGAGGAAACAAAGAAGAAATCCAATTTTGAAACCTCTACATCTAAGGTGATGGTGATCAAAGGAAGACCTAAGGAAAGAGGACATGTTGAGAGGGATTTCTCTCGATCAAAGTTGAAGGGAAATAAGAAAAATCTTAAGTGTTGGTATTGCAGAAAATCTGGACACCTGAAGAAGGATTGTTGGAAGCGACAACAAGCCTAATCTGTTTAGGAGTCTTAGATACTGGAGTATATAAAATTATTTATATACCCTGAAGTTATGAAGGTCTACAAAGGAATCCTATTGGTTATGAAAGAGAAGAAGGTTGGAAACATGTTTTTGTTAGAAGGAAGAACCGAGTCAGATCATGCGATAGTTGTATCTGAGAATGACAATGATTTTGTTTGTCTGTGGCATCAACGGTTGGGCCATATGAGAGAAAGAGGATTAAAGGTATTATCTAATTGCAAGTTACTTCCTAGTATAAAGTCTTTAAAGTTAGATTTATGCAAGCATTGTATGTATGGAAAAAAGAATAGATAGAGATTTAAAACCAGAAGACACACCAGTGAGGGAATTCTTGACTATATCCATTCTGATGTTTGGGGACCATCCCCTACTATTTCATATGGAGGATCATCATATTTTGTTACTTTTATAGATGATTTCTCTACGAATGTTTGGATGTATATGTTGAATAGAAAGTATGATGTATTTAATGTTTTTAAACAATTTAGAGCTTTAGTGGAAAAGAGCATTGGTAAGTCCATTAAATGTTTAAGAATTGATAATGGTGGTGAATTTACGTCAATGAAATTTGAAAACTATTGCAAAGAGTTTGGGATTGATAGGCGTAAAACCACTTCCTATACTCCTCAACAAAATAGAGTTGTTGAACACATGAACATGACTCTTCTAGAGAGAACAAGGAGTATGCTAAGTAACACAAATTTGGAGCAGGAACTATGGGCAAAAGCAGTGACTAGAACTTGTTATCCGGTGAATCAATCACCATCAATAGCAATAGAGTGCAAGATTCTATTAATCCCTAATATTGTCTCACTATCCCGTAATTGGGGCATATTATATTAGTAATGTTATTTTATTTATGTCGGCTTTAGGCCATTAGTTGTAATTATACCTCCTAGTTTCCTATATATANAATGTTATTTTATTTATGTCGGCTTTAGGCCATTAGTTGTAATTATACCTCCTAGTTTCCTATATATACCAAGGAGACATTTTCATTTTGAATCATCTTGTACTTGAACATTTAAGTGGGGTAAAATGAGGTTGCCCCTTCGAAGAGGCTTATTATCTGAAATTATCTATTTTTCAAGGCGTTGAGCACTTTTTCTAAGGATTTTCTATGCTATATTGATATTTGCTTCTTAACATATGGTATGAGAGGTGAAGGTCTTAGGGTTTCGCTGATACATCTCAGACACCTTGGAATTTTTGCTATAACTTTTTTTCTACAAATGTTTCGAAGAAATGGCTTACAAGATATTTAGTAGATGGAGAAGGGTACGTTGGGCTCAAAATTCCACTCCTGAGGCCTTATACTTTCGGAGATAGAGATTGTACAAGATAGGGTTCTGGAATCATCCTAAAATGAGTCATTGCGACATTTTCTTTATAAAAACTTTTTCGTAATGTTTCAGACCGTGAACTTTGGAGGAAATTTACAGAAATTAGTAAGGTATGTGTGGTAAATAGTTAATATTTTGGGTCATCTTAAATTTGTAGATACACCCTGTGTAAGATAGGGCATATGACTAGTCCTATTGACTAATGTCAAGAAGGTGTTCCAGGTAAAACAATCATAACTTCTTCCTAGAGTATTTAAATTGAGTGGGACTTATTTCATTGGATCGTGGACAGTCTGTAGTATTTCTGGTGCGAGTTTCAAATTTTTTTATCAATTACTTTGTGTAGGGAACGCTATACAAGTGAGATATCGTAGAAAGGAAAAAAATAGGCAAGTTGTGGGGAAGTTACCGTAAATTCCACTTGGCACATCCAATTTTGATCAGACCTCTCGCATTGTAGAGAAGAAATATCATAGAATTACATAAAATAAAGTTTCATACCCAAAAGGGATAAAACTTGGGAGATACAATAGAAGAAATATTGTCTAGCAGAACCACCTCAAAATCAAGGTTCAAAAGTGATACTTGGACAACATGCCACCAAAAAAGGGAACTTCTACACCAACTAAGCCTCCAGAAAATCCTACTTGGACTCTTGATTAAGGTGAATAAATGCATAGGGACATAAATGAACTACAAAAGAAGATGGATTCAATGGAAACTAAGTTGGATACTAGGATGGATTCAATGGAAGCTAAGTTGGATACTAAGATGGGTGGTTTAAAATGGGAGATCATGGAAGTATTGAAAATTTTTGTAACAGAGAAGACAAATGAAAGTGAAAATGCATCCCATAAAATTCATGATGACGACACAAGGAAGGTGAATCAAGAATGGAGAAACTCCAACTTTGGTTTGAAGACCCACCACGTTCCTAAGATTGATATTAGGAAGTTTGATGGAAAGGACCCAATCACATGGATACTTCAAATGGAGCAATCTTTGATCTCCATAATGTGCCACATACACAAAAGGTACGAATTGATTCTTTATATTTAGAACCTAATCAATTTTTATGGTATAGATGGATTTGTTCTCGCAAATTACTCGTCACTTGGACAATTTTCATGGAAGAAATGATAACACAATATGAGGATACAAGGAGAAATACCTTCTTTAACCAATTGATAAATCTGAAGCAAAAGGGTTCAGTTACAGGAAGTCAAGATAGGGGCAGAAAGAAAAATATGATGCATTGAAGAGACTGAATACTGATCGGATTTGTGGACAAGGTCTTGGCCTAGTTTATTACTGATTTGGGTGAGAAGAGAGAGACGGAATACACTCCCGTCGTTACGTAACTTCATATAATATTTGATCTCCTCATCATTACAGTCTCAGAAGGTTGAAAATAAAATTTGAATATTTACGAAATTAATTTGATGAAAATAAAAATATCTATTTAGTAAAAGGAAAAAATTTCATTACTATTAATTAATCTAAATATTTGGTCATTAAAATTATGTAATTAATTTAGTAAAAGAGAAACATTCCTTGCTATTAAGTAATCTAAATAATAAGAAAGAAATATGATAAAATAGAAAAATATTTAAATTATAATAAATAAATAATTATTTCATTAAAAAATATTAATTAACAAATTAATATGCTAAAAATAAAAAACATTTGTTTTTAAGTTACACATTTGTATTAAAAGGACTTTGTATAGTCAAAACAAAAATATACAATTGTACACTTAAACTAAGTTCCTATAATAACCTATATTCTTGAAAATAAAATTGTTAAGCCACCGAGTGTTGAAACAAAAGAGTAAAACTAAAATGCTATTGGTAAAAAACTAGTTTGTGAACCTGAGATATCTGTCGTCATTTTGATCCCGAGTTCAATTGAGTCTTCTTCCCTTGCGCATATGTCACTTGCGCCATAGCCAGGGTCATTATCCCTGGAGTTGGAGTCGTGTGAAGTAGAGCAGAAATCAATGCCTCAAGGTGCCCCTCACGTCGTTCCCACAGCTCGTATCTGAACAAAAAATCCACCAAGTCGCATTGGACATCAAAGACTAGGTCCTAAATGATTGTAATTGCACTCTAAAGTTCCATGTGTTCATCGTAGCATGCACAAGGAAGCTGAGGTGGAGGTGAAGGTGAAGGTGGAGGCAGAGGTGAAGATGGAAGCGAAGGTGAAGATGGAGGCAGAGGGGTAAGAGAATCATGGGAGGAGGTGGAGTCACTAGGAGGAGCAGTCGGAGTGGGTGGGAGGGAAGGGGGTAGTTGGGTCGAAGGCGCATCCTCGTTGAGTTTATGTTTGTAAAAAATTGAATTTCCCAAATTGTCAAACCATTCAACCTGCCCAGGGGGAGGACAGAGGAGGAAGGTCCAAGGTGTACGAGTGAGCAGAGGGAGGTTGCAGGTCTGACTTATGGCAATGAAAATTCCCATGAGAATTATACAAGTCAAACCCTCTCTTTGATTTGCCTCTTTGCCTCGACATTTGGAGGATGAAGAGGAGAGGAGGGGCAAGAAAATTCAGCAGGACATAATGGAGAAAGAACTATAAGCCAGGGAAGAATCCAAGGAAGAAGCTTAGAAGTGCAGGAGTTGAAAGGTGAGAATGAGCTAGATAGCCCATCGTCGAGAGATAACGCCAGAGGAACTTACGTGCATGACAGGATGCGTTGAAGTACCATCCCGTCGTCTTAACGTCGCTTGTGTGGAGGAGCTGGTGCGGGTACTCTTCCTGGAGAATGAACTCCCGTGACTTAACTCTCATCATATGTTCACGGTGACACCCCATCCAGAGAAAAATTATAATAAATATTAAATAAATAAATAATTATTTGATTAAAAAATATTAATTAACAAATTAATATTAAAAAGATATATGTCTAAGTAGGTCTAATGGTTAAGAACATATGTTTCTAATAAATTAATTTGACAAGAGTTATCCTCTGTGGAGGAGCTGGTGGTGTTGTTACACCCCATCGAGGGAAAAACTATAATAAATATTAAATAAATAAATAATTATTTCATTAAAAATATTAATTAACAAATTAATATTAAAAAGATATATGTCTAAGTAAGTCTAATGATTAAGAACATATGTTTCCAATAAATTTATTTAAGTACAGTTATATATATTATTAATTTATAAACAATGCAAACATAAAATAATACATTTTATTATTCTAAATTTTATTATGTGGTTGATGTAGATTGGAATTTCTTATGAAAAGTTTCAATCAAATTTAATCAATATATATAATAGAGAACAATTAAATTAAATTAGAAAATATAAGTATGTATGTTTAGTAGTTTCTAATCTATAATAGATATGGCACAATTCATTCATATTATTGTACACAGAGTAATAAAGTTACCTGTTATTGTTTATAATATTAATAAATGAGTATAGATACATGTTAACTTCAAATCTATTGTACATATTACGTGGTGCATGTAGATTTCCACATATCTAACCGTCTAAAATTGAACATATATTGATAAATGTTGATAGTTTTGTGTTTAAGGCTCCACATATTATCATTGCAGACGTTCATATTTACATGGTTAAATGTCTATGTTCAGATATTTAACTATGGAATCCAAATATATATAGTAATGAATGCATTTTTTTGTGTATTTTAAGATTCACACTATTAGATATATATGGGAAGATATCAAGCACTATAAATGTGAGAAAATACAATCATAAGTTTGGCATAAAGAGCATTAAGATATGACACTACAATTATCAATGAAAATGAGCAACACTTGAGAACATAAGTACTACAACTACTTTGCTAAACCCTTTATATCTTGGATCTGTAGGATCTGCTAACTATTTATGCACTGCAATTTTGATTCTCACATGGTCCCAACGATTCGTCAATGCAGCATTTCAGTTTCTTTACTGGCCTGTAAAATTACTGTCTCCACAACATATTTTATTTTTATCTTTGGGGATTAGAGCATTGAGAAAAGGATTATTGGGGATGGAAAACTTATTATGGAATTGAAAACAATTGTAAATCAGTTGATCTTTGCAGTTGGGATAAGAAGAAACTGCTCTTTGAGACTCTTGTTACACCTATTATTCTTTATGGATGTGAAGTCTGGGGTTGTAGTATCTCTCGTCAATCCTGGAGAAAGATAGATCAAATACAAAATGTAACATCTCACTCTAGCGCAATGAGAAAACTTATTCTTTGAGGACACTTGCTCGCAAGTGATCCAGACTTTTATGATATTAAAAAATTTGTCCTTGATTATGATGCGCTATGATAGATGACATGATGTTTTACTACATTGACATAGACAGGTGCTATTGAATCTGTTTTACTGAATGTGAAGGGTTTTATACCTTGAGGATGGAGAGGCATCGATGGAACCCCTTGGACTCTGGATCGAGTCAGGGAGTGTGCTATTGGGGTTTGATTGTTTTACTGTGATTTTAGTACATTTGATTAGATGATATGATGTGGACATGTCTGACATGATTGTTGATGATGCAGGATGACGATAACTTGCCGACCAGACTCACATATGGAGTAAAGGGGCCACACACACGACTACCAGAGAGGTTGAGGGAGAGGTGTGGACAGCAGCCCTGCCACAACCTACTAGCATTCCCGTCGTGGCTCGAACTATAGGTTAACGATTACCTAGTTTGAGAGGACCCACGATGTCGTGAGGACAGACTGCGATAGTCGCTCATGATGATTCTAAGGGGCACGCAATAAGGCGGGGGCCTTATTCCTTAGAAACGCTTAGTATCCCACAAGTTCACCTAGTGGAGTATTGACTCCAGGGGTTATGGTTGTCTACCAATCAGTCAAGAAGCGAGTGACACCCTTGGAGCATGTGGTGGATCCTGAAGGGCAAGTCGTGCAAAAGAAACAAAGAGGTGAGTGGTACCCTTGGAGCACATGGTGCATCCTGAAGGGCACGTTGCGCAAAAAAAACAAAGAGGCGAGTGGCACCCTTAGAGCACGTGGTGCATCCTGAAGGGCACGTTGCACAAAAGAAACACAAGAGGCGAGTAGCACCCTTGGAGCATGTAGTGCGTCCTGAAGGGCACGTCACGATGATGATGATAAAGGAACAAACCTAGATGGCCCTAAAACATTTAACACATTAAGAAATTTTAAAACAACTCCTCTAATTAAATGTCTCCCAGTTCAGAATCTATGTCGTAAGTCTGAAACTTTGCTAGGGGTAAAATTTTGTCTACCCTTGAGAAAACATCTCTAAAAATTTAAAGTAGTAAAATTTAAAATAAAAACCCTTTAAGTAATAATTTTGGTCTTCATAAATTTTGGGGGTAAAATGAGGAGAGTAAGAAATTAATTAAAAGATGTGGATATAAAATATAAAGAAGAAATTAATTATTTTTAATTTTTGATA
>SNQJ01S0185452.1:0-18729 GCA_010110895.2 Picea sitchensis | reverse complement strand
TAATAGACATATTTAGTATAAATAAGAGTCGAGGGTATGAAAACCCTAGCTTGGAGATTATTGTAACAGAGCGTTGCTCGACTGGAGGTTGCCCCCTCGAAGAGGCCTGTGAACATTGCTTTCTGAATCAAAGTGCTTTTCTACTGCTACTTCGCATATTATTTCTATGTATTGTGAAGATTATGCTGGATATTTTACTGTTATTCTGCCATTTCTAGCATTTTATTTCTATTCTACATATTTTATATATCTGGTATCTTGCATTATATCTAGCATTCATTTACCCTCAACACAAGTAAAGCACTTAAGAAACAACAGATTTAACTATTACACAGCATAATCAAAGCACTAAGTATGTTTATGAAATAAATAACATAACACAAAGAAAAACATAAGACACCAGATATACATGGTTCACCCCAGTGTGGGGCTACATCCACCAACCGCTTTTCCTCTTTATTATTCACTTGAATCTTACATTCATTCACTCCTGTGCACTAAGCCATAGAGTTGATCTTCGCAACAGATAGGATATCTACACAATGAGCACCAGATACTCCTTCCAAAACTAGGTCAAGGCATAGAGCTAACTCTCTATCAATCACAAAGCCTTAAAACATAGACATTCTTTTGCACAAAGAAACTTTGTTCACACAGAACTACATTCACTTCTCTTTCTAGCTAGCTAGATACTTCTACAATATATTCTTATTTATTTATATTTTACAAACCCTTACAATCAGGCCTAATCATGGGAAAACCCCATGCACCGACATCCCATAAACCCATTACAAAAACCCTAGAGGACCCTTTACTGGGTCCACTTAACCCTAAAAATCGGTGAGATCCACGATCTCAGCTCCACCTAGGCGCTCCTTCCTCGACCAATGTGTTGAAGTCCAATAGCGGGTCAAACTTAACCAAGTTTCTCCAAAACTTGGTCAATGGCCAACATAATATGACCCAAATAATGGATCTACTTTTGATAAAAAAAAAGTGCATTTGCTCAATTTGGCATACAATTGGTGCTCTCTCAACACTTGTAGCACCATCCCCAAATGTCTCTGATGTTCCTCCTTCATCTTGGAATAGATGATAATATCATCCAGGAATACAATGACAAACTTGTCCAAGAAATATCTGAACACCCCATTCATCAAACACATAAGTGTATTTGATGCATTTTTCAACCCAAAAGGAACCACCACGAATTTGTAATGTCCATACCTTGTCCTAAAGGTTGTTTTGTTGGTTTCTTCTTCTTTGATTCTAACTTGATGATATCCTGACCTTAACTCGATCTTGGAAAATATTTTTTCTCCTTTCAGCTCATCAAAAATATCATCAATCCTTGGAAAAGGATATTTGTTCTTGATTCTAACCTTGTTCAGTTATCTAAAGTCAATACTTAACCTCAAAGTTCCATTTTTTTTATTGACAAAAAGAATTGGGGGCACCCCAACGAGAAACACTTGGGCATATGTACCCTTTCTTCAACAACTCTTCTAGTTCTGTTTGCAATTCTTTTATCTCTAACGTGATCATTATGTAGGGATTCTTAGATATTGGGGAAGGACTAGGAATTAAGTCAATAGAGAAATCCATATCCCTCTTTAGTGGAAATCCTGGCAACTCCTCAAGAACATATTCAAACTATTTCAATGCTAGATAATCTCCAAGGCTTGGATATTTATCCTTCATTGGATCTTCCATATGGGCTACATAAATCCAACACCCTTTTCTAAAACTTATTTCCGGCTGCAATGTTGAAATCTCTCAGACAGATATAAGCCTTGGAATGACTTGCACTATCCTTGAATTCCCTTCCTCATAAAGAGATGTGAAAACCTTGTTATAACAATCTAAAACATCACAATGATTTTCTATCCAATCCATACCAATCAATCAGTCACAATACCCAAGTGGTATGATATTCAAATCTTCCTTAGTGTTAATTCCATTCATGTTTATAAGGAATTCTTTAACAAGATCATTAATTGGTTCCAGTAACTAGTTGAACTAACCAAAACTTTGCATGCTTACATTTCTTCAATTTAAATCTTTCAACTAGATTTGGATTTATAGAGCTATGACTAGATCCAGAATCAATCAAAATAGTTATGGGTTGACTATCAATCTTACCTTCCACTTCAATCATGTGATATTGATAGTCTACTTGTCTATTATCCAAGGCTGTATAGATCCTTGGCATGATTCTACCCATGTCCTATATTGTCTCCTCTTGCTTGATGTTATAAATAGTCTTCATTTTATCTCCTTGGTGAGGAAAATATTTATACATGTGATATCCTTCACATTCCCAACACTTTATGGGTTGTTGTCTTGGCTTCTTTCCCAAGGAATCTGTCATTTTCGGATCACCTTGAGATGGTTTCCTTTGTTGATGTGCTTGAGAACTATTCTTTATGAAAGGTGGCTTGAATCATTTCTTGTTTTTATCCATCTTACCTTTCTTATTGGCATCCCAATCCTTTTGGAAAGTTTGTCTTCCTTTGTTCTTCTCATACAAATACTTATTACTTCTTATGGCTTCCTCTAAATTCTTTGGCTCATAAAACTTAATTTTATCCTTGTAGAAGGATGGTATTCCATTAAGGAACCTTTGAATTTTGACCTTATCATCCCTGATGAATCTCACATACTTGAGAAGTTCCAAGAAATTTCTCTCATATTCATCCATGGTCATGTTCCCAAGTTTCWATTAAAATAACTCTTGCATCTTTTTGTCATAGTATTGCTCTAAAAAATACTGTTGATAAATATATTTCTTGAATTGTTTGCAATAAATTATCTTCACATCAAGGTGATTAACCTGCTTCAATCGATCCCATGACATAGATTCCTTTCCTTGAAGGTTGTAGGTTGCAATTATGGATTATGCATTTGATGAGTAGTCATGTAACTATAAATATTTCCTCATTTCTAGAAATGATGGTTCTGCATATTCTCCTTCCTTGTTCTCCCCATCAAATTATGGTGGCTTGATTTTTCATCAAATCCCATTAAAATATATTTGACCCATGTGTCCTTATCTAATGTCTAATTGGAGACATACTGGGTTGCTTGTCAACCTTTAATGTGCATGTTCTCTTATGTTCATGTTCCCTGGGGAACGATGATGTTGGTTCTTTCTAATACTCCTTGATCATCTAGATCCTCCATCATCATCTCTCCTATCATGAGATATATATTTTTATACTTGCTTGGCACTAGCTTCTTGCTTTGTGCATGAATATTTGTTGACTTTCTTTTGCAGCATATTCAGAATTTGTAGTATCTCCTCCTAATCTTTCATTATATTTTTATTATCGTCCCTATAGCTCTGCACTTCTCTTTGGGGCTTCTCATAGTTACAAGCTCCTGCCTATTCTTTCTTCCATTAGACTGTGTCTCAGCATTTCCCATGTTGAAATGAAGACCTGTGATTTATTCTTCATTGTTTTAAGACCCTTATGCATCATCCATATCGCTAGTTCTCATATAGGAACTAAATTCTTCTTTTCTGTATCTATAATTATGCAAGAATGTGCATGCAATAGTTGTTTTTATAATTAAGCATATTGCAAAATATTTATTAATTAGATTACAGGTCATTATTAATTTCAAATTATGAAGAGTATAAATGCATTATTCCAAAATATTATTCCTTAAATAGATTATTCTCCAAAACATCTCTCCAATGGTTGTCCCCATGCCTCATTCTGAGTTCTTAGTAGAAAGTTACAACATTCACATGCTGCAATTTCCACCTTCTTACTGCTACAAAATTGCTTTGTTAATTTCTCATAAACTTTTATCACCAAATTTAAAATTATGGGTGGAAATATGTCTTCTCCTCCTCAATACATTTCCAAGGAATATTCATTTTCTCAAATATGATCTTCGAGCGGAAATTTATGGTCCGAAGAAGTTTTGATTGTTTTTCTCAATTTATTCATGTATGCTAAAGGTCTCTTCTTACTCTTCATGCACATTTTAACATACCTGGATCCCAAATATAGCTCCATGGTAATATTATATGGTTCATAATATTTCCATAGACTTCTCTTGTGCCTCAAACAGACTTCTGAGCAAGGAGTTATGCCCTCTGAAACTAAACTGGTGTCAAAATTTTACCTTAATTGTTTCAGCTATAACTTTCTCATACGAGCTCTGTTTTGTGCTCAAAATAGTTCATTGGATAGCTCTCTCTTAGTTATTTTATTTAAGCTGAAAATATAGTGTACCCTGCTACACACTATTCTCATGGGTTTTGATTTCCTAAAAATGTCGTTTAGGGCCTCAAAATTGCCCTGCAAGTAAATGACCTTCAAAACCCTGAAAAATTCAAAGAAATTTCATTGTTTTTAGTGTTTTAATGGTCCTTTAATCTAAGTCATAAATATCAAATCAGAGGAAATATGAATCGTTGATCCTCTCTCCATCGATGATCATAGATTTCTTATTGTAAACCAAACGTTCCCACCAATCTGCCTGACACCCAATCATCATCCATCAACCATCAGTCGTTTCTATTCACAAACAAAAAGTAACTCATGAATCTCGTTGAAACCTAACCATCGGGCGTCAACCATCTCTTGTCTAATGTCAAAACTATGCTAACGTGGAATGACATGTAGATGTTGACATGACATGAAATGTCATATTTACATATTAATTTGGTTGACATGGAATGACACATGGATGATGACATGGCATGACGCATCATCATCCTCTTTTCCTTCGTCAATGATCGGCCATTTCTCTTGGAAGAATTTAAAACACCCTAATAAATTTGTTGTCTCATGATCATCAGCCATAGAAAATCAAAGATTTCTCTCGATCAAATGAAAACTCTCTCCAAATTCTATCGATCCCTAACATCGGCCATCAAATATTGGCAATCCCCTTTGGATGAATGAAACCTTCACTGCTATTGAGAAAAACCCCCCTTTGACTACACCAGGGTTCAGAATTTAGGCAAATCGATTAACCATCTAAAAGTTAATTAATTCTCTACACTACCCCAAACATACCAAAACTAATATAAATAAAGGGAGGAAAAAGGAGATCGGGTAACTATACCTATAATCCCACGTCTAGTGATGACCTCCTCACACTTGGAAGTTCCCCTGATTGCACGCCTCCTCCCAGGGCTGACCTGCAACAAAATATTGACAAAAAGAAAACTACAAGCATGCTATTACATATATAATTTAGGGTTAGATGTTAGAATGTCAAGCATAAATCAATAAAAGTATTCAAGACGCCATCATTTGGGATAGGAAAATGTAATTATTTTATTAATAATGAAAAGATTATATCTTTACAATCTAAGTCGGGCATCGTTCCACGAACCTGGTCTGGGCTCCTCTTCACCAAGATCCAAGTGCACCTTGTATGAACTCCTTCTCTCAACCGTTTGACCTCTTCTAGGGAATTGAATGGGTTAAATGGAGGAAGAAGGGGATAATGAGGGAATGTTGAGGCAATTTCTCACAAAAGACAGCAATATCTTAGGCAAGGAGGGGAAGTGAAATTGGGAAAAGTTTCACTGTTATTATTCTTAGATGTGAAATGAGACCCCAACACCTCCTTTTATATGCCAAAAGGATGGTTATTCAGTTGGGTGATGGGCTATAGCAGGTGGATTAGTTGGGAAAATACCAATAGCCCATCAATTTCAACGAATTCCTTGTAACTTTTTATTTTATTCAACTTTTGCAATTATACACGGGTTGTAATGGTGCAGAATGCGTATGTACATGAGATGTAGTGGTGTAGAAAGTGTATGAACGCAGCAAGTAATGGTGCAAAGTGCGTGCATATTCTAAAAATTGGTTTTTTAAGAAGAGCTAGTCAGCAGTGCTTTGGCAAAAAATGCAAGTAAGAGGGCCAAGGCCATGTATGCATGTATAGAGAAATTTAGGGTTATAATAGATGCCCCTAATGTGTGAGGTTAGAAGAGAAACTAATGGCTGAAATACATTACAATATCTTCACCAATGTACTAAATCGAGTGAGATCGGGAACAGAGTTCGGAAGGTGCCATCTGCAACATAACAATTGTCTCTCTGAGGCGGGCATACCTATGCTCTAGATGAAATAAATCATGGTTTCCAATCAAATACACTACATATCCATGTCATATAACTATATAAAGTGTATCTGAAAGCGATACAAAGTGGATATACATCTCAAAACCAAATATATACAAATATAGTATCCATCTTCAAGAAGCCGGTGACGCCCAATGGCTGGAGATTCAAGAATTCATAGCTCGAGAAACAACTACAAGATATTCAAAACTTAGGTAGGAGTATAATGGGAGTGCATAACACACTACCCTGAGGTCTTCAACAACTCATCGGGAAAATACAAGAGGATCTCGATGATCAGGCAAAGAACTTCGTCGATTTTGAATCAGGACTTGACTAGACTCTTGGGATGGCCGACTCATGAGGTCAAGAGACAAACTGCAGAAAGCCCAACTCAGGTTGGGTGAAAATTCCTTTGGAAAAAATCACGAAAGATGATCAGACTCGAGCAGCATGAAATTAACATAAACTCACAATGCAGGAGGCAACGCAAACTCTCCATGTGTTTGGAAGAGTAACCAAACAGAGGAGGACAAATATCTATGTAGCGAGAACAACTTCCTAAGGTCATACTAGATCCCAATGCTTGACAAACAAATGAAAGGATGTGCTTTGTCCAAGGGAGACTCTTTGTGCTGCTAAAAAAAGAATACATATTTCTCGTCCCCTCTTTTTGGAATATTTGATTTTTTTGCCTTTTTCAATTTTTAAACAGCTTGAAAAGGAATAAAATAATGCTACGTACCAAAGGATGAAAAAGTGATGCAAGAAAGCATACTAGTTCCAATTCCAAGGAACATACTAATTCTCAGAGCAAGGAGACATGTGCAGGAAAAGGACACTTGGGGAAAATTCCTCCATGGGTCAAAGTGTCAAGTCGCAGAGGCAAGAAGTGCTACAAGGCTTGCGTATAAGGCATTCTTAAAAGGCTCAACTGAGAGAAACATGGATCTGACATTAGGCCAAACAAAGAAAGATGAAAATGAGATTAAGCAAGACACAATGAGACCCCCTTCAATGTAATTTTCATGAGGTGAGAGAAGGTAAGATCGGTAGTTTTTTCATGTTTAGAGAGTCTGAAAAAATGTAAAAGAAGACTCCAGGGAGTACCTTTTTCAGAGATAGTCTAGTCGGTTCGAAAAAGGGGTAAACTTGCACCGAAAAGATGTCTATTCAAAACCATTTTAACAAGTGTGACAAAGACAAGATCACTCGGAAATATTTTCAATTTTAAGGAGTCTGAAAGGAGATTAACTATGGACTTACTTCCTCTTTCTGAGTGTAGTCTCCTTAGCCCGAAAAAGTATAAAATTTACTGAGGATAACTCTCCTGGTGAGACGAATATCCAGAGGCGTACCTTTTTCTTCTATAATCTACAGACTGGAAAAATGGTTAAACTCATGCCAGTAGATGTTCTTCTCGACCAATTTAACGAGTGTGAAGAAACAAGGTCACTCGGTGATCTTTTCAATTTTAGGGAGTTTGAAAAGAGATTAACTATGGACTTTGTGGGGTTCCTTTTTCATAAGTAATGTCCAAGGCCCGAAAAAGGTGATAAACCAAAACCAAGGAGAACATTCGTTTTTTGAAAATTTAGTCCCTCGAACCTGAAAAAGGGTTAAACTTACTCCTGAGAATACTCTTCTAGGGAACCAAATTTCCTAGAGCATACCTTTATTCGTACAATTGACCGTCCGGACCGAAAAAGGGGTAAACTACTGTCGGACAGACGTACCTTCAAATTTGAGTTTGGCGAGCGTGAAGGGAAACAAGATCGCTCAGAAATATTTTCATGTTTATAGATTCTGAAAAGGGATTAAAGAAGACTCCAGAGGGATAATTTTCTCAGTTAATCCATACAAGATTGAAAATCATAAATATAATCTTGTCAGATGTTGATTTTGAATTGAAAAGTGAGCTTGAAAGACAACAAAGCGTGCTCATTTGGGAGTCCCGAGGGTGAGGCCAAGAATGAGGTGCATCAGACAAATGAGGCTCTATCTCATAATCATGACAGCACTAACAAGGAATATCGATCCTATAGTCATTACTGACAGCATGGATGCCAAAATGCAACAAGGATCTACCTAGGGCATCCATGTAAAGGTAGGCTCTACCACCTAATTATGACACTTCTAGAGCAGCAATGAAGGTTCTATGTCGCACTTTGGTGGGGTTGATCCTAAGGCCAAATGAGCCAGGAAACGGATAGTCAAAAAATGAAAATAGGGAAAAACCTAACTTATATGCCAGTTTCGAGGTCAATACCTCTCATAATGGATCAATACGATGAGAAAAATGTCAAAAAAAACAATGTCTCCAAGATCTTGTATATAAGGCCAATAACACTCATCCAGAAATCAATAAATCCAATATAGATAAGAACTTCTGAAAATAAGAGGTTCTATTAAATACAAAACTTGAAAACAAAAAACTTGGACTATACAATATGTATAATGTACTGCACAGCCTTTCGGCTCATGCATGGTAGTATTTCAGGTAGATCATGTTGCTAGGCTTTGACTAAGAGTCTCTTCGATAGTAAACTTGGAAAGTCTCCCAAAAGGGAAGAAAACACAAACCACGATGTAAGTCTTTCCATGATATAGAAATCATATTCATGGCTTCACGGATAGCCTCATCCGAAGGAAGTTCAAAATCTAAGAAATTACATGAACGAGAAGGCTCAACACTCCCAAAGGGCGAGGTAAAATGACCATATTCCATATGATGATGGAGGTTCTGGACAGGACTGGCAGAGTCTATCAATGAAGAATCATAAGCACAAGGGCTTGAGGATCTACAAACAGTGATATCAGACTCAAACGGAGACTCAAGTTCACTTGGACCAAGAGGGGGAAGCAATGGCTCCCATGCCCCCATTGGATAAATCAAAGGATCAATTGCTGAAACCAAGTATCAAGAAGGAAAACATGATTGCACAGGTTCCTTCTCATAAGCAATTGAACATCGAGGATAAGACACCACATAATTAACCCATGGAGAGGTAGATTCTACGTGAACACTAGGAATATATAAAGGGGCAGACTGAACTAGCGCCTGTTGTATCCTTTTCTTCACTTGAATGAGAAAAAGAGGGACACTTGCAAGTCCAGTTGGGTTAGCTAGACAAGACAGAAGTTAGTGAAAGATTTAGAAATATCAAGCACAATAAATAAACAAACAACTAAGCTAACAATAATTAAAGAAACTAAACTAAAGTACATAAGGGAATTAGAGCCAAAATTAACCAAACAATTGACCAATATTCATGCCACCAATGGATAGATTGTATTAGTGGGAAAACACCAAAGAGAAAGGGAGACTTATGGGTCCCCTCTTCCTCCAAGGGAGGGCTCTTGAACCCCCAATGAGAGAGCTCTTATTACAAATAGAAAACTAAAAGGAAATGGTGAAGAAATCCAAAGCTCATTCACTCAATAGGTGATGTGAATAGCCCAATGAAATGGTGCTTGTATGCTCCAATGAGGAAAGAGGTTCCTTGAAGGAGAATAGAGGTAGCATAACAATACAAATAGATTCTTGAAAATATAGTGCACCCATGGCCTCTTTTTATAGCAAATCTTTGAGGAATTATCCAACTGGTCTTTAGTGTGAACAAGGGGCCCTTTAGGGAACCTTTAGGTCTTTGACCAGCCCCCCACTCGGATTCAACTCGGATTTGGGGATCAAATTGACTTGGGAGATAAACTAGAAGTGGGTGGGAGGCTAACCAGAATCATTAATGTATCGTTTTGAGGTGTGCGTGGATTTTTGCATCCACAGTCGCACATCAGGTGCATGTGCTCTTTCCCTGCGTTTTCGACTGGTACATGTGTGCACGCTTCCTTTATATTCTAAGCACATGTTGATTTTATAACCAATTGTATAGTTTTCTCCCTTTGGAAATTCATTTTTGGGCCATGAATGAACTAATAGGTGTTTGGATATGTTGTATTTCTATAACCATTTGCGGAAGAAATTTCAGTGATAACAGATGCCCCCTGATGTGTCAGGTTAGGAGCATACGTATAGCCGAAATACATCAATGTTTCTTATATTGAGAGAAACATTTTAAGAAAGAGTGTTGAGAGGGATTTCAAGAGAGACTGGTTGGAGGGAGAGGGGAACCTGTAGGACCCAAACCTTTTGCTAGGTGTGGAAAAATAAAATTGTGTACAAACGAGGCGGGCATGCCCCATGCTNTAGATTGTATTAGTGGGAAAACACCAAAGAGAAAGGGAGACTTATGGGTCCCCTCTTCCTCCAAGGGAGGGCTCTTGAACCCCCAATGAGAGAGCTCTTATTACAAATAGAAAACTAAAAGGAAATGGTGAAGAAATCCAAAGCTCATTCACTCAATAGGTGATGTGAATAGCCCAATGAAATGGTGCTTGTATGCTCCAATGAGGAAAGAGGTTCCTTGAAGGAGAATAGAGGTAGCATAACAATACAAATAGATTCTTGAAAATATAGTGCACCCATGGCCTCTTTTTATAGCAAATCTTTGAGGAATTATCCAACTGGTCTTTAGTGTGAACAAGGGGCCCTTTAGGGAACCTTTAGGTCTTTGACCAGCCCCCCACTCGGATTCAACTCGGATTTGGGGATCAAATTGACTTGGGAGATAAACTAGAAGTGGGTGGGAGGCTAACCAGAATCATTAATGTATCGTTTTGAGGTGTGCGTGGATTTTTGCATCCACAGTCGCACATCAGGTGCATGTGCTCTTTCCCTGCGTTTTCGACTGGTACATGTGTGCACGCTTCCTTTATATTCTAAGCACATGTTGATTTTATAACCAATTGTATAGTTTTCTCCCTTTGGAAATTCATTTTTGGGCCATGAATGAACTAATAGGTGTTTGGATATGTTGTATTTCTATAACCATTTGCGGAAGAAATTTCAGTGATAACAGATGCCCCCTGATGTGTCAGGTTAGGAGCATACGTATAGCCGAAATACATCAATGTTTCTTATATTGAGAGAAACATTTTAAGAAAGAGTGTTGAGAGGGATTTCAAGAGAGACTGGTTGGAGGGAGAGGGGAACCTGTAGGACCCAAACCTTTTGCTAGGTGTGGAAAAATAAAATTGTGTACAAACGAGGCGGGCATGCCCCATGCTTGTGTCATGTAACTCAAAATGTGTAAGACAGTAACTTAAGTGGTATGTTGATGTGGATAACTGCAGTGCCCTCTAGGGTGGTTTGATAATTGCAGAGGACAACTATGGTGGTGAACATACTCTGAAAAGAGGCGATGGCACCTGTAAGAAGTGTCAATAATCCACGAGCATTGATAGCCCAAAACATTTCGAAGGTCTTCGGAAAGTATAAAAACAACTTCAATAGTTGTGAAGTAAGACCCACTGTAACATGAAATAGGGTTGAAGTCTAATGTTATGGGGGTCAATGACAGTAGAGAACAATTTTGTTTTTCTCTGTGTCGTCTAAGACTCCTCATTTGTAAAGGGAATGAGAGTCAAGATATTGTCTCCCTCTTGGAAACTGGGTTGATGTCGACAAAAAGGGAGACGTGACTCCAAGAAGAAAAGGGATTCATGAAATCCATTAGATAAGATCAGGAACTAATGAGGTTCATGGATGAAGTCAAGACGTGGAAAGACTCAAGACTTCCCTTAGTTGGGGAAATATGTGAAGTATGACTGGTAGCAATCGTGAAACTGAATCTAGAGTCAAGGGGACAACTAGACGTGGGTTAAATTATGTCAGAGGCATGACAAAGTGGACAAACTCAGAGATTGTAGGTACATGGACTGTGGGATAATCAGGGTTTATGGACAATGTCAACAAGAGTAGAAGGTAATGAATTCCCCAACCAAGGAAAACGGGGGTTGCTTTGCCAAAAAAATAAAGTCGCTAAGGGTGACAACACAAAAACTATGTAAATTCTAGAAAGGAAGGCTTTGTACAATTACCAAAGGAATAAATAATAATGTGGTATAAGTGTGCAGATACAAAAACGGTTGCCCCAATGTAAGATAGCTTGGCCTGTGAGGGTGCAGGTTTTGTGGGGAACTGGTGGAGGGTGGGGGCCCCATAGGTGGGTTTTTGTATGGGGTAAAGGAATGGAGAGAAATCTGCAGATGGGAAAACTGATTATGGAGGAAATGGAGGGCTAATGGTAATGTGGAGGCATAGTCAAATGATAATCGGGAGGAGAGGTCATGGGAGTCCATTGGGAAATATAGAAAAATTAGGAGAAGGAGTATGTGGTTGATTCTCGAACATGCATAAGACTATTGGGACTCCCATCCCTAGGGGGTGAAAGCAGCATGAGTGTCAAAGTGCCAAAAAGGGGACTATGAATGGGACAGCTCATGTAGGGGAGAATTCTACCAAGTGACAATACTGAAAATGTAGCGGAGGTGAGAGTACTGCAGAGCCGAATGGAGGGATCCTAGAGGTGAATGTTGTAGGGTGTGACTGGGATATGCAATTGATATTTAGAGGGAATAACTACATGCTAGTGTTGATCATATACTTGAAGGGGGTGCGCTGGTGTGTGATGACCAAGTACCTACACACATGAAAACCGAATACCTGACATGAAAAATATTTGTAGATAAAGAACATATAACAGTTATTCGATAATTTTGAACATGAGCATGCGTACCTGGGGGTGATGTGATAAAAAAGGCTCCCCGAGGGCCGAGGACGGATGGTGACCTGGGGAATGTGACTGTGTAGGTGGCGGGATCCTGATCCCATGGTTGAAGATGGATTGGAGAATGGATGCTCTTAGCTCCTATAATTGAGTTCGGAAGTTTGGAAAAAGGGACTATATATAGTTGTAGGGCCCATAATGCCACCTCATTTGTACTTGTTGTCATAGTGAGTTTATGAGATATTTGAGAGGAGATTTGGAGATTCTAGGAGATCGAGCAAGTCGATCCAGGATTAGCGAGAGCTAGGTTAGTGGTCTTATCCTCCTGCATAGTAATTAGGATTTTGATTTTAGGCAGGGTCGTACAGATGGTCATACAAAGAGATTTTGTGAGGGTGGGCCCCCCTAATGTGTGGGTGATTGAAGGATTCCCGCACTTGGGTGTGCAGCAGTAATTGGGACAACTGTGCACAGGGGCATCGAAATAGAGAAAATAGGCATGCATTGACAGAGCGCCTGTTAGAAGTACAGTTGTGCGACTATTTCTCTGGTAGCTGTGCAAGTGTGCGCAACTGTGTATCGAACAGGAGCACATGAATTCGTGCCTGTGTGTGCGACAAGGGTGCCTAAATGTGCCCCTATGTGAAGAATAGGCGCGCACATGAGGCAAAGCTGAGGGGTGAAAAAACTTGTCATTTTTTAGATGTTTTCGTTTTTATGGTTTGTGATGTCTGATCAAGTACTATGTTGGTGGATGCAGGTGACCAGTTCAGGATTCCAGTCCACTGGAGGGAGAGGGACTAGGTGCACCTCAGGGAGGCTGTGAGGGATGAGGAGCCAGGTGTGTGGGGACCTTTGGCAGCCTGTGGGTTGCTAAATTTCTTTGACTTCTCACAGTTGCGGGCACAGGAGTAACTGGTGCAGTTTCTTATATTGATGTGGAGTATTAATCTGTAGTGCTTCATTGCGTGGGGGGAGCAGCTCACATTCTCTATGATAGAGGATGTGTATTTATTGACTGGGCTCCCTTTTCAAGGAATTTCTCTACCTGATGATCCCCTATTGCCAGGGGATGGACAATTGGCTGACCTAGCATGGACATATTGTACCTGGGAGGACTTTATGTAAGGCTCGGTGGTGCGGATTGGGGCGATGGAAACCTTTGTGCATCGTTGCATTGCAGCAATGATTGTGAGGGTATATTGATCCCTAACTACTCAGCAGATCAGTGGTGGTCAACTGAGGATCATGCAGAGGGCACTGGGTGCAGAGAATATTTCCTGGGGCTTGATGCTACATGCCAAGATGATGGAGCATCTCAACAGGTGTCGAGCTACTAACTGAGGGGATTTTTCCTTTGGGTCAATCTTGGTGGCCTGGTTCTTGGAGAGGGTGCCTATGTTGCACCTGAGAGTTTTTTTGATGCGCCTGGTGCACGAGAGCCATGATTGATGTGGTGGGTAGCGATCTTGATTCATCATGGGGGTGGGGAGGGTGGACATTACTTTACGTCTGAGCTAGCACATATGTGGCATCATATGCAACAGATCATCCTGCAATACCTGTATGGCGGGATGGACTATCGTCAGGATCCTGACATGGTCTTACCTCCTGGAGAGATGTGGGACCATAGAGGTATGTTGATGTATTTGATGTTTTGGATAGTGTAGCATATGTTTTATGTATGGCTGGATGTTGATTCTATCATTTGTTTTGTGTATGTGCAGATGTGGGGCCACGAGGCTGAGAGATGGAGCTGGTTAGAGCGCAAACTCATGAGGGGCCAGTGAGACCACTGCAGGGTGAGAAGCAGGTGGGAGAGAGGCATCGTAGAGATGAGGTTGGTTCAAGGCCAGTTGATGATGTAAGAGCTAGCTGGAGGCGCATATTCGATGACCCTGGTGCAAGGTCGTCGAATGCACCTCAGGGAGAGGCCGACGGGGTGCTTGAGTACTTCCATCGTCGATTGGAGGTGGTACTACAAGGAGTTCCTGAGGGCATGTGGACTCAGATCTAGGATGAGGGAGTCTTGGAGGAGTGCATCGGAGGATAGGAAAAGTTGTGGGCCCTGATCCGTCGAGCAACGGTAGTGACAGTAGAGATGATAGGGAAACTACCACATGGAAAGGGCAGACCCCCAACTAGTGGGGCATCGCCTCTTGACAGAGGACCTGGTGGTGGCGCTCTAGAAGCACCATGAGTGCTTGATGTATTTATTTTTGTATTTATACAGGCCTTCGATCCCATGTTGTATGTAGGGTAGTGTGACACCTATTTTGTACCTATAGGGGTGAGGGGGTTCAGCTGTCTATGGGCGATGTACATGTTGTACTATTTTTTGTAAACATTGATGGCACATTGATCAACATATATATATGGATATACATTTTTGGCACCTTTGTGGAGTTCACATATGATGATGTTTTATGGTGTTTTTTATGATGTCTAATCTATATGTTGTGACAGTTTTTCATGATTTATGTATGTGTAATGGTGTCTTGATGTGAGAAATGCCAATCTAACACTAGTTTAGCCACATTATCTACTATTTGATTAAATTTTTGTGGAATATGTGTAAATGTAATTGAATCAAAATTTCGAGATAAGAATCTAACTTGTAGGTATTTGCGAAAGAGGCAAGTATCGCGAACACAGTATATATTGTTGATTTGCAGGACCACAAGTTGGGAATCTAATAAGATGCTAAGGTGGCGAATATTGCGGTGACTGGCCTCGACAAGGAGGCCAAGGACAGTTGTGTATTCTTCCTTGTTGTTGGTTTCTAAGCCCAAACATATGCCATTGGAGTGGAACAGTTCATGTGAGGGGGTATAGAGGGCCCAAGCAGTCGAAGCGACATTTTGTGTCCATCGGCTAGCTCTGTCAGCATAACTAATGTGGTAGGTCGATGGAGGAAGCATCTGTCAATAACATGAATGGTATATCAAACATAAGGCGTGGAGGGAAAAAAGAAGATTAAAAATGCTACAAAACGTGTACAAAAAAGAAAAAGCCTAGTGTAGAATGACTACCCTCAGGCGTAAAATGTCTTTAAGTACAACTCGTTGATGGGTTCTTTGAGAGGGTGGCCTTCAGAAGAGGATAGGATGTAGGTGCCTTTAGTGATGTAGTGTTGAACGATGTAGGGTCCATGCCATAACAACTCAAATTTTCCATGGCCGAAGGTATCATGGGCAATATTGTAGGCAAGGAGGAGGTCTCCCTCGTTAAATGAGCGAAGGTTGAAATGGTAGTCAAAGTTAGCGTTTGACCATTTTTTGGATGCCTCACTGTTTTTTAATGAAGACTCATGGTCTTCATTCAGTGACTCTAAGTTCAGCAAGTGTTGCTCCATTCGAGCAGTGTCAAGTAAAAGCTCAATGGTGGTGCGTAAGGTGGGAATTTTGCACTCGATGGGGAGAGTGGCTTCGAACCCATGGACAAGATGAAATGGTGTAAAGCCTATGGAAATTTTAACTATCATGCGATAAGCCCATAGTGCAGAAAACAACATATGATGCCAATTGGTCTTATGTTTGTTAACTGTGCACTGTAACATGGTTTTGAGGACCTTGTTGACAGCTTCTACTTGTCCATTCGACTGAGGGTAGTATGGGGAAGCGAAATCATGGGAGAAGCATAATCTGGAGGATATTTCGATGAAGATCTCATTCTCAAAGTGTTTCCCATGATTGGAGACTAACTATAGTGGGATTCCAAAGCAGGAGATGACGTGATTAAAGAAAAAACATGTTGCGATGTCAGAGGAGTTGTTGAAGGTGGGCATGGATTCATCCCACTTGGTGAAGTAATCGAATTCCACGATTATGTACTTGTGCCCCTTGTTACATGGAGTGTTTCAAGTCATGAAGTCAATGCCCCATTTGAAAAAGGGGCTGGAAGTGATGAATGGGTGTAGAAGAGTGGGTGGCGCTCATGCTTTGTGGGCATAAAGTTGGCATTTGTCACACCGTTTCACAGCATGGATATAGTCGTGAAACAATATGGGCCAAAAGCATCCTGCGTGAATGATTTTCTGGGTGGTGGAAATCCCTGAAAGGTGGCCACTGCAAGCGTCATTGTGGAAATCATTCAAAACTTTGTCAGCTTCGCCGATGGTCAAACATCGACGGAGTAGGGTGTCGACCCTGCAGCGATATCAGATGTCACCTATAAGGAGATATTGATGGGCCTAATGGAGAATCCATCGATGATCATATCGGGAGAGGTGGGGTCCAAACTTTTTTGTTAGTAGGTAGATGATGATATCGTCGTACTAGGGATCATCCGAGGGTATGTGTTAGCACAAGAATTTGCAGCTAGAAGAGGCTTGCCTCTCCATAAGCAACTAAATAACCTCTACATGCATATACAGGATTCTAACCTATCAAATCAAGGTTATTGATTAGTCTCATCATACAGAAGATCATAGACACAAGAAAATTAACCTCTTTCATTTTTCACATAGGTGTCACAGATTTGGAGATTCGAAAGAATCTTTGAGCCCTATGTTTTCAATTTTCGTGATTTCTTGTTTGAGACATGTTTTTGTGACACCTTTTTCGGCCATATGAGGATGAATTTAAAGAAACTGAGAGAGGTTTTTCTTCATAACGAGATTATATACAAAAACAATTCTCATATTTTACACAACTATTATGGTTTGAGAAATACAAGTGGCGTTTGGAAGCCTATTTTTCAGAATTTTGCCTACTTAAAAGAAGGAAATTAGTTAAAACGTGTCATTTTTTGTTTGTAGTTGTTTCTATTTTGGGAAAGAGGTTGCAGTTCGAATGGGTGAGTTGGAAAGGACCTATATGGATATATATTAATTGTAGAAGAGGGTAGGGGGGTTGGATTGATGAGAAAGAGAGATGAGAGAGTTGTAGGAGGCACTTTGCCTTTGATCATTATAACCCTGAGAGGATTTTGTTTTTGTAAACATTTATGTTATTGAAGGTTCATGATATCTATGTTATCAGATTGTATCTCGTGTCTTCTTTTCTAATTTGTCTTAATTGAATGAATTTTACACCTTCAGGATCATGGTTTCCTTTGATTAATGGATTCTTGAGCATCTGAGGATCTGATGTATCTTGCCTATTAGTCATTGTTTACATTCAAGTACCTTCGATTCATTTATGCAGAGAGGATATTTTCTTTATGGATGTTCTTCTTTGTGTTATCCTTTTCTTCCTCTATTTAACAAACCTTTATCTGATATGCAGATTGATTGCATTTAATGAGTAGGGTATTTTCTTGACTCCATAGCCCAATGGTCCATCATTGATTTACAGCAGCTTATTGTCCTTTCCCTTCCTTGTTTTCTTTTTCTTGAACCACAAAACCAATCAAGTATTTGTATTTCTATGTTACCAAGCTTACTCTCATTTACAGTCTGGGAGTGACTCTTGGACTGATAACATAATTGGAGTCATTGTCAGGGACAGATTTGAGAAAATTGAAAATCTCCCTGGGAAGAACGACACTACACAACTCCAGCTTTAGATGGTGACTGAAGTTGGACACCTTCAAGACTGCACATTCACCATGGCGACTCCATTGTTCAGAATCCAGTGGTGACTCCACTAGGGATGAGACAAATTAAATGTCTATGAAGGCTATTCTTTCAAGGAGGTTTTCCCCACTCAATTTCTCATCCATAGATGGTTATCCACATCCTGTACCTCAAATTGATGAATGGAAAGATATGTTGCCCAGATTTTATGAAGGTGAGAATGACAACCCTGTTGAGCATGTTCATGAATTTCATTCTTTGATGCAGCAGCTTGACATCCATCATGAATATATATTGATGAAAATGTTCATGTATTCATTACAAGGATATACGAGGAAATGGTATAGAACACTCACTGCTTCTAGTATTTCCTCTTTGAAAGACTTTCATGATGTTTTTTATTCTCATTGCAAGATAATGTATCCAGCTGAAAGACTTTTTGAGAATTGTTGTGAGGGATATGCATCATATATTCAGGATTCAA
>SNQJ01S0185450.1:0-18730 GCA_010110895.2 Picea sitchensis | reverse complement strand
ACCAAAACCAAAATTTTTCTCAACTGTAAAAACTCAAAAATGACTTGAAGATACTACTGAAAGCTATGATATCCACCCAAAACTCGGTCGAAAGGACGGTTTCATTTTGGGATTTAACAGGATCTACACAAATGCCACCTGAAGACAACAATTTTCCCTCAAGTGAATAGATGACCCAAGTGGTAGAATCTATGTTCCGTGTATGATGACTAGCACCGTATGTGAATCCTAAATTAACCGAAGATTCCATTGACATCTACCAACCAAGGGAAAACTCAATAAGTAAGCTGACAATGCAAAGGAAAAATAAAAACAAAGTATATACACTAAGATACACTAATATACAAAAGTAACTCCCGAGTTTGAGGGCTTAAGCGTAATACCGTTTAAGGTAGAGCCCATTTCTGGGCTCGTCCAGCGTATTCCCCTCATTATATTCTAATTCATATGATCCTTTCTCTAGGACATGTCACACGATATAAGGACCATGCCACATGGGGTTGAACTTACCTTCCCCCAACGGTTCTTTGGCTTGGTCATAGAGGAGAACCAAGTCACCCTTAGCATACTGTTGGGGATAGACCGACTTATCGTATTTAATCTTAACATGTTGTTTATTCATCTTAATAGTTGTAGATACATCACGATGCTGCTCATTGAGGTGCTCTAAGTGTATGAGGTGTTCTTCGAGATCGGATGTGTCAGGTAGGAGCTCAAATGTCAGTTTAAGGGAAGGGATTTCACATTTAATAGGAAGAATCTACTCCACGCTATGTACTAACTAAAATGGACAGAAAATAGTGGAAGTCTTTACCATGGTTAAATATGCCCAAAGTGCAGGGTAAAGCATCACATGCCAGTCATATTTACTTTGTCTGACCATCTTTTGCAAAATGGTGTTGAGATCTTTATTCACCACCTCTACTTGTCCATTTTTGTGGGGATAATAAGGGGAAGAATTATCGTGTGTAAACCCTAGTTTTGATGCTAAATTTGACATCATCTCATTATGGAAGTGACTGCCATGATCAATGACAATATCTTTTTGGATTCTAAACCAGGCTATAATCAGATTGAATACAAAAAATGTTGCAGTCTTACCATCGGACTTAACAGTAGGCATGGCCTCTGCCCATTTAGTAAAATAATCCATGGCCACAATAATATGATGGTGCCCCCTAGCCAAAGCTAGGTTTCATTCCATGAAATCCACCCCCCACTTAGTGAATTGGTTGACGGTGACGACTGGGTGAAGAGGGGTTGGATGCAAGCACATTTTCCTAGCGAGCGGTGACACTTCTTGACTACTTCAACACAATATTTAGAAATTGACAACCAAAAAATAATCGGCTTACAATATCTTTTGGGCTTTCGCAAGCCCAAATAAATGACCACCACACACCCCATTGTGATATTCATTAAGAATGGATTCAAATTCCTTGAGATTCAAACAACGATGCAATATATTATTCACCCCTCGATGATACAAAGTGTTGTCGATAATAAGGTAGTTCTTAGCCCGATGACGTATATGTCAGATATCACTTTTGGGATTAAATGTGTAGAGTAAGTCATTAATATATGACCCATATCCATGGGTATTAGTCGCAACTGACCAATAATTCTCATGATTTGAATAGTCCACTTAGCACTCATTGCATCGGGTGATGCTCACAGGGGTGAAGAAGTGGGATTGAAACCAAGGAAATGAATCACATAGCATCAATCATCACTTCTGGGGCTTGCACCCGGTAACCAAGACTTATCAGGTGGTCACCCATCCCAAGACACCTCTCGACATATGTTGGGGAAACTTCAAGGTTTAAAGGTAGATTAAAGTATCTCCATACCAGGGGTTTGAAGTCGAGATAAGGAAGATATTTTCATCCGCGAATGAATCATCATGAAAAATATCCTCATATAGTCTAGGGAAGTTTGAGATTAATTCTGCAAAAACTAGCGATTTCTTGGATTTCGTCGAAGCAAAATCAAGATCAAATTCTTGCAAAATAAAATTCCACTTATTGTATTTCCCCCCTATGATACACCTGGTAAGGGCGTATTGAAATGGATTGATATATGCAACCACAATAGTTTTTCAGAGTAATATATAATGTTGTAATCTTTGAACTGCATGTACGATGACCAAGGCTATCTTCTCTACGTGGGAGTATTTGAGTTCAGGATTAACTAGATTTCAGCTAAGGTAGTAGACAACATTCTCATGGATCTCATCATCCTCCTGAACAAGTACCATACCAACCGTCCATTTGGATGCAACAATATAAAGCAAAAATTCTCTACTGTAGTCCGGGGGCTTCAGTAGAGGCACCGATACTAAGGCTTTCTTAAGATCATCAAAGGATTCATGGGCTCGCTTATCCCATATGAACGAAGTTTCCTTCTTCAAAAGATGCATGAAACCTTTAGTTATATTGGCATAGTTCACTATGAAACAATGCAGAAAGTTATCCTTCCCCTGTAAACCCTAAATTTGTCAAATGTTGCGTGGGGGAGGCAACCAAAGTATTGCCTCAACCTTCATAAGATCCACCATGATCCCATGCTCAGATACTATGAATCCTAAAATACAACCATACCTAACACAAAATATGCACTTGTGAGGGTTCAATTGAATGATATAGTAACAACATCTCTCAAATACGAGTTGAAGGTGAGTCGGGTGATCTACCCTCTTGCGAGAGTGAGTAACGAGATCATCTAGGTAATCTTAGACGATATGCTTAAGGTAGTGAAACCCAAAGGTCATGGCACGTTGGAAGGTCACTTTGGCGTTTTTAAGATCGAAAGGAATTTTTCAGTACGCAAAGGTACCCCAAAAATTCGACAATAAACAAGTTTCTAATCACTCTGTGGACACTTAACAATCAGAATGGGGACCCAAGAAGTCTCATCAAACAACAAAACTCACCCATCAAACACCAAACTCAGCCAAAAAGACTTAAGAGATGATGCACACGACTGTTCAGGGAACCAATGTGTATATATGTGCCCTAAAGACAGACAACTCACATTTGGACGTGGTTGTCAAGGGAAAACCCACACATGCCAAAAAATACAATGCCAAGGTAAGGGTTAGACCAAGAAACTCAGATACAAAGCAATATATATGCTATCAAGCAACATGCGACACAAAAATCAAGAAAACAAAGAGAAAATCAAGGAGAAAAACCCTAATTACCCCAAAAAAGATATCTCCCCACTCGAGTCACCATGAGGAAAATCTTTCTATGGATAGGGACAAACCACAACAGATGGAATGACACCCAGAAATCAACTCTAATCTCAAATATGTTATATAAATGAAATGCTAACAAGAGAAGACTAGGATCCTACCTCGTCCAGACATTCGAAGAATACCACCATTGAGCACACCACCCAAAGATTTATACCTGTAAATTTTTCTCAACAACGAAGATACACAAGCATGTGGTATTGATATAGAATGTTAGCACTAGAACAATCCATTAACATACATGAAAATTACACCCATGGAAAATAATTTAAATATTTGCAAGATATCAATTGGATGAGAAAAGAGTATTTCTATTAATGTAATGAACAAAAGTACATAGGTGACAAACTTTTGTAATGACACATATCAAAACCAAGAAACTAAGTCCCTCTAGTTGGGCCTCCACCACTTCAATCCTCCACAAAGGCAAACTCACAGGTAGGAATCAATGAGGTTCTCCATCACAAGGTAAGAAGAGCTTGGGGGATGAACATAATAAGTTTATACTTTCATGGACAAAGGGATGCAGACTCAACATGAAGTGAAATTTCTCCAGAGTATATTTTGTCTCAATGTGTTGAATCCTTCTTCAAGGCTTGGATATGGATCAATTTATAGTCTTCAAATGGAATTGAAGGGTTGATTCGAAGTGTTTCTAATATATGGAAGGTCAAGGATCATGGATCACATGACATGGCATGGAAACCCGACATATTTTTTAATTTTTGAGCACCAAACCTGATGTTTGTGGGTTGTAGTGGAGAAACCTGCATATATGTGAGTTGTATAACTTGTAGGTAGCGTATATGGACAAAAATATGAATTTTTATCTTTGGAGTGAACAAAAAGGGGAAATTTGAGTCTGTAGAGGGAAATGGAAGGCCATCAAAGGAAGATGCATGGAGTGAGGAAAAATTTGCTATAACATCAACCAACGGATTCCATGTCATATTGATTGGCGCATTTAGTTAAGTTGTTGGGTTGGTCTGGAGGTCACGGGGTCGACCCCGTTTGACACCCTATTCTTGGCATATACCATTCATTACAACTTAAACATCCAACTCTTCAATGGAATATTCGATCATTTCGTTAGTGAAATTGGTTAAATTGTTGGCACTATATGCTGGAGGTGAGGGGTTCAAACCCTGCCGATCCCAAACAAATTTTATACCCCTTAGCCAATATGATCCAATCGGAGAGTCCCACATGGCACTCTCTAATTGGTCCACATGTTGTACAATCAACACAGAGTCAACCTACCTGCATCAGTTTCCACCTGCCAGTGCCACATCATTGTATGTATGCCACATTATCACCTGATTGTAGCTTCCATGTCACTGTACGACCTACCACATGTCACCCTTTCAGTGGTGCCATGTGGATAGTATCGATGCCACATCATCATACATATGACATATGGAATTTTTTTACTAGTCCAACTTGGTGCTGAAAATTCCAAAATTGAGTGGCATGTGGTAACCTCTTGTGTTGCTACGTCAACATGTTGATGTCACCTTGTCCTTTGTTAGCTGTACGGATGTCCACGTGGCAACTTGTGGGCCTGTCACATGTTCTGACCTGTATGAATTTTTGCATGTTGGTTGAAATCTTCAAAACATCATAACTTCTTCATACGACATCCATTTGAGGAAATTCACGAGTCGTTGGAAAGATTTTGTCGATCTCTACACAATGAATTCATTTTCATTAGAATCTGAGAAGATTGTTTTTTTTATCATTCTAAATCCTCCTAGATCAAGTAGAAACTCAAATATGTCACATGTTATCTAGCTTGTAGGACCATGAGTTGTGTATTAGAGTGATCACACATATAGAAAATTGTTTGTCATTTTAAGTACCTGCATTTGCTTTATTCATAGTCTTGGGTTTTTCTTAGAAACAGAGCATTATGAATTCTCCCCTTTAAGTGTAACAATATGTCGTATCAAAATTGTTTTACCCAAAATGAAAGGCATTCATGTCACTATTTTAGCACCCAAATAGTTATTCTAAGTTGGACACTCATTCTGTAACACAATATTCAATACGTTATATTTAGTGCATGAGTAAAATGACGATTCAATAGAGGATTTATTGAAACAGTAATGGAATGAACAATATTGAAAAGAAAAAGGAAGTGTGGGAAGTTTATTCTAAAAATATTTACCAAAAAAAATATAAATTGTACTATGTACAATACTACATCACCTAGGGGATTAGGAGAAGTATCATTTTAACATATGTCCATTGATAGGGAGCTCCTCCATGTCTCCCTCCATTATTTTCAGTTTGAAAGTTCCCATTCTGATTTTTTGGTGTACCTGATATGGACCTAGCCAGATCTTTTGAAACTTTGTATGTTTCCCTTTAATCTAATTTTCGTTATCCCACTTAAGGACAAGATCACCTTCTTGGAAATCATTGTTTCCTACAAATGACTTATGAAACAATCTCTTATTTTTTCTTGGTGTTTCATTAGGCTTCTTTTAGCCTTTTCCCTTTCTTCTTCACTTTTCAGGATCATATTTAATCTTTGTTGCATCACTGGGAATTATTGATCTTGGACAAATTGAGCAAGTCTTAATGAAGGTAGAAAGGTGTGGGTAGGAAATATGGATTCTTTCCCATAGACAAGGAAGAAAGGGTAATTTCCTAGAGAATATTTCAGTGTTACTCTATTAGCACATAGAGCATTGGGGAGGGCTAATTGCCAATTTCTTTGTCAATCACTTACAATTCTATTCAAAATTTTAATTAGGTTCTTATTAGTGGATTTTGTGAGCCCATTCCCTTGAGGATAATAGTTAGTTGAATGTTTGATTTTAATTTTTCTTCCGAGTTCATATTAAATTAATTTCTTAGAAGAGAAATACTTAGAATTATAAAAAACCAAAGATTCGGGTACATAAAATCTAGTTATAATTAAAGACTCAAGGAAAGTTATCGGTTGGTTTTCATTTACAATCTTTAGAGGGATTGCTTCAGTCCATCTAGTGAAATAATTTGTTGTTGTAATGATGTACTTTTGAATTTGAGAATAATTGGGATTAATTTCCCTTACCACATCTAAAACCCATTGTTGGAATGGGTTCTCAATGGTAACATGTTGAAGGGGAAAAGCATGATTCTTTTCTTTTCAAGTTGACATTTGGCATTTTTGTCATTTCTTGGCATAATTGGGAGAATATTTAAATAAAGTAGGCTAGTAGCGTCCGATTCTAAGGACTTTATGTGTTGTAGTGTCTCCCCCAAAATTCCCTCCAGCTAGACCATCATGTAGTCCAACAAGAACCTTGTCAACATATTCTTTCTCAAGGCATCTTAATAGAACAACATCGTAGTTTTTCCTAAATAGAATTCCCTGGATAAGTTGGTATTGTGTTGACTTGAGCCTAAGATCCCTCTTCTTCTTCTTCTCCCTGTATTGTGGTGTTGATCCTGTTAGCTCTCCAAGAAACTCTTTAGGGTTGTAGGCTAAAGATGCTTGGTAACTTAAGAATATGATAATTAGGTATGCTTGGATCAATGGGATAACTTAATGGCTAATGAAAGGAGATCTTATCATGCATTCGAATAAGACAGTGCTTTTATAAATCAATAATCAGACAAAGTAATTGGAACAGGGTATGAAGAATACTAGTCTAGATAACCAAATACAACAATGTGTAGGGTCATACAAGATAGCAAGAAGTCCTTTAATTCAAGTTCATGAGCTTAATAAGAAGATAACAGTTCTTAGAAGCTGAGCTAAACTGAAGTAAAGTATAGAATAATGAAGTACATGAACAAATCTGACATTGAAAGCGAAAGAAGATTGTGATTCTATTATCAAGATAAAAGTCTAGTACAATAGCAAAAATGTATCCAAGATTGAACCCTCATCTCTTAAAAAGATAGGCATTTATAGCCTTTACAACAAGTCTAAGATCCTGGAAAATTGGATCTATATATCTAAATATAGAAATTAAAACTAACTAAATAAAATTTGATAATCAAAGGACTAGTTCCTAGTACTCGAACTGTCTTCTTTGTTGATCTTTGGCATTTGGTCTTCATCACTTGTATGAATCTGATGTGTCATGGAGGGTAAAGACACATGTCTTTTGTAGCTGGAAATCTTTCAACAATTGTAACCAAAACTTTAGTTCACCAATTTTAACATTTGGTCCCAAAATCTCCACGAATCTTTGATGCTGAATGTTTCTTGATTTGGTGGTTAATCCTTTGATACTATCATACCCTTTTAATCACTCCAAATTCGCTTTGCTCCAACTTAACTTTCCAAAATTTGCTTTCTGTAGTTTCACCAGCTATTTCACCTTACTATCTGCTAATTAGCTGGTGAAAGCTCTACTTTTCATCAGCTAACTGGTTATAATTCCGCCTTCTGCACTGGTGAAAGTTTTCTCTTGGTCAAAAAGGAAAACCTTTCATATTCAAAACTATTGTTTCATCAAAAAATCAATGTTCTTTTGATTTCTCTCCCTACAAATTTACAGCAACCTGGGTTATTACCTGTAAATCTGGATGTGTATTAGTCATTTCCTTCAATTTCTTGATTTTCCTCTTGAGGCGTTTTGCTATCCACCATAAGCTGTTATAATCCTTGGTGATTTTCTTCTTCCTCTTTTTGTCTTTAGCACTTTCATGAGCTAGCTTCTCAAAAGATGCATTTGTCTTTGCAAAATTTTCTGATAAGACTTTGTATCTTGCCTTGATCACTCTTTCCAGAACCTCCTGTTGTTCTATTACCTCTTTCAACTCTCTAATCTTTTGTGATTTATTTGATTTCTTATTTCTTGAGGAAATAAAGATATCTGCAGTAAAGTATAAGTCATTCACAGTCAAAGTTACATATAAATACATGTGTATATCTAGAAAGAGAAATTCTTTCATTTAACACTCGAATGATGCTGCATGTTGTTGTATTCATGTCTTTGCTGCTATCTGTAGATGTCCTCTGGACTGTTGCAAAAATCAACTAATGTAGAATAGGCTAAATTTAGCACACTGGATCTTGTATAATCTTCGAAAGTTCTGTAGCTGTCTGGTTCCTTGGCACTTGTATCTTTTGTTTTCTGGAAATGATCAACCTGATAATGATTATATGCCTGCAAATATGGAGATGTATGCCCCATAGTTGAGTAATCCCCCGCCATCTAGAAAAAGGATCAAACTCTTCTGATATTGCCTTCATCAACAATTTTAATTTATATCAGTCCAATAGACACTTCATTCACATGTCGAGTAGCTTTTTCACTTGTTACTCACCCACCCGGTGTCAACTAAAATGCAATTTCCCTTCAGTATGTAGTTAGCAGGCTATAAGGTCCCTCAACAGGCACATTAATATATATGGCTTGATCAAGAGAATTTTTTTTTAGCCTGGCACCCAATTTAGGCAAGTGCAACGCAACCACCTTCTCATCCAGATGCTTAGACAACACGTAGACCTCATTTTCATAGTTTCTTGATTTCCTCTCATTCCAGAGCTCTAGCTGAGCAATGACTTGATTTGTGAAGGAGTAAGACATGAAAAAACTTGGGTGGCCAGTTGCACAACCCAAGTTCATCAGATGCCCCTCTGCAAGAACAATAATGCCATTGTTGGTGTCAGGGAATACCCACCTATCCGTCTGAGGTTTGATGGTAATCTTCTTAACATCAGGGAAACTTTCAAGGCCTTGCATATCAATCTCATTGTCCAAGTGACCAATGTTACAAACAATGGCATTGTTCTTCATTTTCCTCATGTGATTGATCATAATGATATCCTTGTTACCAGTGGTTGTCACAAAGATATCGACAGAGCTAACTACATCTTCTAGGGTGAGAACAGGAAGACCTTCCATAAGAGCTTGGAGGGCGCAGATGGGATCAATCTCTATAACAACGACCCTAGCTCTAGCAACCACTCATGGCTGCAACACAACCCTTGCCAACATCTCCATACCCACACACAACAACAATCTTACCAACAATCATGACATATGTGGCTCTCATAAGACCATGATCTTTCTCTAAGTCTGGCTGTTGTATGCACTCGGTTGACAATAGCTCTGCCTATTCGACACAAAAAATGCGTAGACATATATAACCTCAAACTTATCAACTTAGCGTTCAACAAGGGTTTGGTATATTGCATGATTTGTGGCATGACTCATGGTACCATAATATTTTAAAATCGTTTGCCCACAAATCCTTTTGGCATCTGTTTGAAATGCTCCGATAATTATGAACAAACTACAATTGGAATCTTCACACTCTTATCTATGTGTCAATACCCTCGACCATGATCGATGAGTCATATGGAACAAAGCTTGATGTTGCACTATGCTTTATGTTGTCTTGAGTTTGACTCGAGGTTAGGCTTGAGGACTCGACTTTGGCTTGGGCCTTGTGTGGCATATGGATTAGATTGATAGACTAGATTCATGGCCTGAAATTATAGTTTAACTCGTGGTTTGAGCCTGAGGCTTGACTCGTGGCCTAGCTTAGAATTTGGCTTTAATATATGCGTTTTGATATGTAGTATTGGCATAGGATTAGAAGAACACATGTGCACACACCATTTTTATTTGGTAAATTTTACAAAAAGACATATATTTTCTTTTTTGCAAAATCTAAAAAGGTATAAGACTAGGTTCTAAGCAATACTAACAAGGTATTTTGAAATGCAGGTGAGAAGAGAAAGGCCATAGAGTTTCAGTGCATAAGCAATCAACAGGATCTTGTCAAGACTTAATGGAAATTTTTGAAATCATGACATTGGCTAAAGACCAAAAAAATAGGCAATTCTAGCTTAAAGTTGATGAAGGCACTCAAAATTTACCAGTACATTTTTATCACTAACAACTGGCTCCAGCTGGGATGGAAACCTCCCTGTGAGGTTTCCAAGAACCTAGTAGTACCAGTCACCTTTACTATTGGGCATGGAGTCATCTGGCTTGTGCAATTGATCCCATGAAAACTTAGCAACCTGCTCTGCTTTCTTAGCAAACCAACAACTGAAAAAAAATCTATCTACTCAATGACGAGCTTATTCTTCTGCATATTCCTACATTAACACTTTGCACTACTTCTTAATCAAGTGAAATCACACTTCCAATGAAGCCATTTAAGAAAATGATTCACTGATAACATTCTTGATCTGTACCCGAAAAATAAAGGAATGCCTAGAATGCAGAAATGCATTTTAAAAGGATGACAGAACCATCCTTCTTCTGACAGAAATATTTTGACATTTATGCTTCTCATAGATTCCAAATAATCGGCAATAGGGTCATCAAAATCATAAGGGAATACCTCTTTAGGCAACTGTTTCAATTGAAGACTGACATGTTGCTGTTGATGGCTTTCACTGATCTCCATGTTAACTGTAAACTGCTCAACCTCGGTCAAAGAGACATGCATGATGCACTGCTGATCTAAACCTTTCTGCTCATCATCTTCCTCTTCATGTATGTTGCAATTTCCCTTTGTCTGCAAATCTGAGAGCTGAAGACTGTTCATAGTATTTCATACAGATCTGTAACATGCCAATCTATTACTTTCTCCTGCTAACTCAGATTCATTGCTTTTTCCTGCTGATATATGCATTGGTTCTTTAACATCAATACATCCAAAAGAGTCATGTTGATTTTGATCAATATTTAAAACAACATACACATCTGATATGATGTCAGATGTTTCCATGTCACTATTATCCTTCAACACCTCTTGACCTACATGGTAAATGTCTTCTTGAATAATAAAAGATTTATCACAAACTTGATCTTTGTGACAAGAAAAAACTTTATGAAATGAAGAAAACTCTTCACAACATCCTTCAAAAAGGTATTCAACTGGAAAATGATCTTTACAAAAGGAATTGAAGGTTGTATGAATTTTTTTCAAAGAACTAACACTTGCATTTGGAAGAGACTGATACCAGTCACGAGCAAATCCTTCCAATGAGAAACAGAAGAGTCGGATCTAAACATCCTCATGCACAACTTGCAACCGATGCATGTAATCATGAAAGTCCAACAAATGTTCAGCTGGTACTTCCCACTCTTCTCCTCAAAATCTGGGAAGGCTATTTTCCCATTCATCTCTACAAGGCACTGGATTAGGGAAACCAACAATTCTTGAAGAATCACAGAACACATACCTCTTTGCTAAGATCTGGTTCATTTCATACTAGTGGGGTCGCCAATAGATCTGTCCTTCATGGAGTCGCCAGATAGATGATTACAACCGAATGATGTCCAGGCTTTGTCTATCATCAAAGTTGTATCTATGTCGTCTCCCAGGGAAGCTGAGCTTCAATCTCTTTTCCCCGGCAACGACGCCAATTTGTTAGCTCTCCAAGAAACTCTTTAGGGTTGTAGGATAAAGATGCTTGGTAACTTAAGAATATGATAATTAGGTATGCTTGGATCAATGGGATAACTTAATGGCTAATGAAAGGAGATCTTGTCATGCAATTGAATAAGACAGTGCTTTTAGAAATCAATAATCAGACAAAGTAATTGGAACAGGGTATGAAGAATACTAGTCTAGATAACCAAATACAACAATGTGCAGGGTCATACAAGATAGCAAGAAGTTCTTTAATTCAAGTTCATGAGCTTAATAAGAAGATAATAGTTCTTAGAAGTTGAGCTAAACTGAAGTAAAGTATAGAATAATGAAGTACATGAACAAATATGACATTGAAAGCAAAAGAAGATTGTGATTCTATTATCAAGATAAGAGTCTAGTACAATAGCAAAAATGTATCCAAGATTGACCCCTCATCTCTTAAAAATATAGGCATTTATAGCCTTTACAACAAGTCTAAGATCCTGGAAAATTGGATCTGTATATCTAAATATAGAAAGTAAAACTAACGAAATAAAATTTGATAATCAAAGGACTAGTTCCTAGGACTCGAACTGTCTTCTTTGTTGATCTTTGACATTTGGTCTTCATCACTTGTATGACTGTGATGTGTCATGGAGGGTAAAGACACATGTCTTCTGTAGCTGGAAATCTTTCAACAACTATAACCAAAACTTTAGTTGACCAGTTTTAACATTTGGTCCCAAAATCTCCACGAGTCTTTGATGCTGAATGTTTCTTGATTTGGTGGTTAATCCTTTGATACTCCCATACCCTTTTAATAAATCCAAATTTGCTTTGCTCCAACTTAACTTTCCAAAATTTGCTTTCTGTAGTTTCACCAGCTATTTCACCTTACGATCTGCTAATTAGCTGGTGAAATCTCTGATTTTCATCAGCTAACTAGTTATAATTCCTCCTTCTGCGCTAGTGAAAGTTTTGTCTTGGTCAAAAAGGAAAACCTTTCATATTCAAAACTGTTGTTTCATCAAAAACTCATTGTTCTTTTGATTTCTCTCCCTGCAAATTTACAACAACCTGGGCTAGTACCTGTAAATCTGGATGTGTATTAGTCATTTCCTTCAATTTCTTGATTTTCCTCTTGAGGTGTTTTGCTAACCACCATAAGCTGTTATAATCCTTGGTGATTTTCTTCTTCCTCTTTTTGTCTTTAACACTTTCACGAGCTAGCTTCTCAAAAGCTGCATTTGTCTTTGCAAAATTTTCTGATAAGGCTTTGTATCTTGCCTTTATCACTCTTTCCAGAACTTCCTGTTGTGCTATTACCTCTTTCAACTCTCTAATCTTTTGTGATTTCTTATTTCTGGAGGAAATAAAGATATCTGCAGTAAAATAGAAGTCATTCACAGTCAAAGTTACATATAAATACATGTGTATATCTAGAAAGAAAAATTCTTTCATTTAACACTCGAATGATGTTGCATGATGTTGTATTCATGTCTTTGCTGCTATCTATTGATGTTCTCTGGACTGTTGCAAAAATCAACTAATGTAGAATAGGATAAATTTAGCACACTGGATCTTGTATAATCTTCGAAAGTTCTGTAGCTGTCTGGTTCCCTAGCACCTGTATCTTTTGTTTTCTGGAAATGCTCAACCTGATAATGATTATATGCCTACAAATATGGAGATGTATGCCCCATAGTTGAGTAATCCCCTGCCATCTAGAAAAATGATCAAACTCTTATGATCTTGCCTTCATCAACAGTTTTAATTTATATCAGTCCAATAGACACTTAATTCACATGTCGAGTAGCTTTTTCACTTGTTACTCACCCACCCGGTGTCAACTAAAATGAAATTTCCCTTCAGTACGTAGTCAGCAGGTTGTAAGGTCCCTCAACAGGCACATTAATATATATGGCTTGATCAGGAGAAAAATTTGTTAGCTTGGCACCCAATTTAGGCAAGTGCAGCGCAACCACCTTGTCATCCAGATGCTTAGACAACACGTAGACCTCCTTTTCATACTTTCCTAATTTCCTCTCGTTCCAGAGCTCTAGCTGAGCAATGAACTGATTTTTGAAGGAGTAAGACATGAAAAAACTTGGGTGGCTAGTTGCACAACCCAAGTTCATCAGACGCCCCTCTGCAAGAACAATAATGCCACTGTTGGTGTCATGGAATACCCACCTATTCGTCTGAGGTTTGATGGTAATATTCTTAACACCAGGGAAACTTTCAAGGCCTTGCATATCAATCTCATTGTCCAACTGACCAATGTTACAAACAATGGCATTGTTCTTCATTTTCCTCATGTGATTGATCATAATGATATCCTTGTTACTAGTGGTTGTCACAAAGATATCGACAGATCTAACTACATATTCTAGGGTGAGAACAAGAAGACCTTCCATAAGAGCTTGGAGGGCGCAGATGGGATAAATCTCTGTAACAACGACCCTAGCTCCAGCAACCACTCATGGCCGCGACACAACCCTTGCCAACATCTCCATACCCACACACAACAACAACCTTACCAGCAATCATGACATTTGTTTCTCTCATAAGACCGTGATCTTGCTCTAGGTCTGGCTATTGTACGTGCTCGATTGACAATAGCTCTGCCTATTCAACACAAAAAACGCCTAGACACATGTAACCTCAAACTTATCAACTTAGTGTTCAACAAGGGTTTGGTATATTGTGTGATTTGTGGCCTGACTCGTGGTACCATAGTATTTTAAAATCATTTGCCCACAAATCCTTTTGGCATCTGTTTGAAATGCTCTGATAATTAAGAACAAACTGCAATTGGAATCTTCACACTCTTATCTATGTGTCAATACCCTCGACCATGATTGATGAGTCATATGGAACAAAGCTTGATGTTTCACTGCACTTTATGTTGTCTTGAATTTGACTCGAGGTTAGGCTTGAGGACTCGGCTTTGGCTTGGGATTTGTGTGGCATATGGATTAGATTGATAGACTAGATTCGTCTAACTCATTTAACTCGTGGCTTGAGCCTGAGGCTTGAATCATGGCCTGACTTAGAATTTGGATTTAATATATGCGTTTTGATATGTAGTATTGGCATAGGATTAGAAGAACACATGTGCACACACCCCTTTTATTTGGTAAATTTTACAAAAAGAACATATATTTTCTTTTTTGCAAAATCTAAAAAGGTATAAGACTAGGTTCTAAGCAATACTAAAAAGGTTTTTTGAAATGCAGGTGAGAAGAGAAAGGCCATAGAGTTTCAGTACATAAGAAATCAACAGGAGCTTGTCAAGACTTAATGGAAATTTTGGAAATCATGACACTGGCTAAAGACCAGAAAAATAGGCAATTCTAGCTTAAAGTTGAAGAAGACACTCAAAATTTACCAGTACATTTTGATCACTAACAGATCCATTAGTTAAATAGTAATTCATTTTGTAATACCACTGGTCAGTATTGATAGGGATACAACAAATTTCATTCTCAAGTAAGTTGTGATCTTGATACAGTTTATCTTCACTTGCTCTGTCATCTACTGATTCAGCTGCTAACTTGCATAATCCTTGGCCCTTAAAAATTTTAGTAGGTTTGATGTCCAATTCATACTCTTGTAACTTTATCATCCAATTGGCTCTTTTTTCCCCCAGGTATTTATGTATCAAGATATTTCTCACAGCTGGGGAAGGTACTATTACCTTAGTCTTTGACTTGATCAAGTAAGGTCTAAAGTGTTTGATGGCTTTATAAACTACATAGGCCTATTTATCGACTTCAAGGTAGTCTAACTATGCTCCCTACAGTCCTAAACTCATAAATGTGATTGGATATTCATTTCCTTCCTAATTCTTTTGTGTTAATATAGTTGTAAATGCGATATCAAAAGCAAATGTATAGAGTATAAATTTTTTACTGAAGTCAGGACTCATCGGTGTTGGAGCTTACACTATCTCTTATTTAATTTTTTCAAATATATATTTTTCTTTGGTGCCCCATTTAAACTTTGCAACCTTCTTAATCATATCTTGAAGGGGTTTGACAGTCTCGACAAAGCTTGGGACAAATCTCCTCACAAAGTTGATCTTGGCAAGGAATGACTGCATATATTTCTTGTTATGAGGGAGAGATATTCTTGAAATGCCTTCAATTCTCTCAATTTCAATCGCCATGACTTCTTTTGATACAATAAATTCTAAGAGTCTACCTTCATCCACTGTAAAAACATATTTATTTCGGTTTATTGAGATTCCATACCTTATTCATCTATTGAAGATCCCCCTCAAGTGAGTGATATGATATTTTCGATCTTTGGAGAAGACACTGACATCATCTAAGTGTATTACTACACAATCACCAATCAATCCTCTAAAATCTATGTCTATGGCTCTATGAAAAGTTTCTACTTCATTGATTAATCCAAATGGCATTTTCCTATAGGCATAAGTCCCCCATTTTGTTTCGAATGTAGTTTTTAATTGATCATCATTGGCAAATAGAACATGGTTATAACCAGAAAAACCATCTAGTAATGAGAGAATTTCATAGCCAGATACACATTGTAAGATTTGCTCCATGGGTGGCACAGGATAATTATCCTTTTTTGAAGCCTTATTCAAGTTTCTAAAGTCAACACAGAGCCTAATATATCCATTTTTCTTCCTCATGGGTACCATATTAATAATCCATTGAGTATGTTTGACTGAGAATATTATCTTCGCTGCCATTAACTTGTTTAGTTCTGCTTTTACTTGAGGCTCCAGACTTGGGTGCATCTTCCTTAACTTTTGCTGAAAAGAATTTGTTTGAGGCTCCATAGGAATGACATGTTGAATGATATTGGTATCATAGGTATTTAGTTCATTGTATGTCCAAGCAAATATGTCCTTATACTCCTTGAATAATTTGATGAATTCTTTATTTTTAGAAAAATAACATTTCTTCCCGAGATTAATGTTCTGAGGCATGTTGCTTGTTCCCAAATTAATGACATCAAAATGCATGGTTGAACTATTAGTATTGTAGTTTGTCATCCTTTTGAATTTGTCTTGGAGATCATACAACTTCTCCAACCTTACCACATTCTTATGGATATTATTGATTGGGATGACTTTTTTCTCTTGTTGTGGTTGATCTACTAAGTTAGGAACATGTGAGTTCATGTCTTGATCATGTTGACCTTCATCAATTAAGGAAGATTTAAAGTTACCTTCAAGGTGTAGGAATCTTATAATCTGTTGGTCATCATCAAAGACTCTCTAGTTGGTCACGTTGTCAGGAATTGAAGGCATGTATAGTAATTCCACATAAAAAAGTGTCAGGCAATATCCCTTCTAATGGAATTAGTCTAGATGCTACATTTTCTAATAGATCAACGTCATAGTTTAGAAATTGAGGAACAAAACTGATATTAAAAGCATCAAATAATTTAATCAGTTCTCATACCTCTTGCTGGTAATGTTTCAAATGACTTGAAAGACAATGTATGGTGTTTCTTACTTATCGTATGACAATTTCATAATCACCAAATACCTTGATTTTTTTTTCTCCCAAGTCTACTACTTTTCTTAGGCCTTGAAGAAGGGCTTCATATTCAACCGTATAATTTGTACATTGAAACTCAAGTCTACATTTTTGGAGAAATTTCTATTTTCGGCACACTAGTTCAGTGGGAGTTAACTGACTAGTTCTATTTTAGACTTTCTAATCTTAGACCATCAATATTATGCATGCATTCCTAATTATAGGATGTCATTGCCTATATGAGTGAATATCACTCACTCATTGATAAGATAATAATATGCATTGATTCTCATTCTTCATTGTATATCTCTCTTCCTTTTCTTGATAAGCTTTGTTTATGTATGCTTTATCTAGATCTCCTGTGCAGGTTTCCATGAAACATTGACATGGTATCAGAGCTATGTTGCTTGGAGCAAGCCAGACAAGCCAAAGAATAAGGAAAATCGGAGTTTCAACGAGCTAAATCCATGGTCATACCTTTCAGCAGTTATTTCTTCAAAAGTATCAATTTTTTGAGGAAACGACCAGTGTGGGAAGTAAATCAACCCATTCTGCAAGTGGGTTTTCAACCATTTGACAAGATTCCTCACCGTTTGCTTAGAAAGTAAGCTGCAAAATAGCCTCCTGAAACTGATATGAATCTGTGGTCGTACCTTTCTACAATGATTGCTCCCAAAAATATTAAGTTTTTGAGGAAATGTCTTGTGTGAAAAGTAAATTGACCCATTATGCAAGTGGGTTTTCAACCGTTTGGTGTGATTCCTCATTGTTTGCTCATAAAGTAAGTCGGAACACTAGTACATATGACCAAATTTGCGACGGTTTTTCGTTGATATTGCCACACATATTCATCGCAATTTCCATGAAAGCCGATTTTTTTTTTGTCAGAATAATTTCATTGCTATATCCACGATCCAGGTGTGCGTGGAAACATCGACAAAATTATCTCTCCACGTGTCACCAGAGTCAAGTTCGGTTAACCCTTTTCATCGTCCCAATTTCGACGAAATATCGTCGCAAGTACAACGAACAACCATGGAAATTACGATGAAATTTTGTCGCAATTGCAACGAAATTTTTTGTCAAGTCAAAAACTTACGATGCAGATGTTGTATGTGTGACGAAAAACTGTGGCAATGTGCGACGAAACTCCATGGCAATAGCGATGACGTGGATTCATCTAGACCAAAGTTACGACGAAGATGTTGTATGTGCGACGAAAAACTGTGGCAACTTGCGACGAAAGTTCGTCGCTATTGCCACGGTGGTCAAAATGCAATTTTTTTTCCGACGAACTAGCGTCGATATTGCGATGATGTCATTAAGTTTTAAAAAAAAAATTACACAAGATATGGTATTACCATATTACAATGTAATATGGTATACCATATTACAATGTAATATGGCATTACCATATTACAATGTAATATGGGATTACCATATTACATTGTAATATGGTAATGCCATATTAACCCACAATTAACTGCAAGCCAACATGAAGAAATATGAGCTTGGAAAACAATTATTGTTTTGTATGGATTTTGTAGCTAGAGGCTGTGAATTTTGTATTGACCTAAGAAATACAAAATTCGTTGTAAATTGGTTGATCCAAGATAATTTAATTGAA
>SNQJ01S0185449.1:0-18730 GCA_010110895.2 Picea sitchensis | reverse complement strand
AGGAGGAGAAACTAGAGCAAGGGACAAGGATGTTCAAACTGTATAATAAACTAAAGTATATAAAATATAGGCTCAAGGATTGGAACAATGACACTTTTGGGAACATAAACTAGGAGAAAAACAACATAGAGGAAAAAATAAAAAAACTCCACGAAACCTACATTTCAGAGGGTTATACGGAGGAATGGAAAAAGGAAGAGATCCATATGACCCAGGAATGTGAAGCTCGATGCGAACAGGAAAAAACACTATGGAGAAAAAAGTCCCGTATCAGATGGCTAAAGGAAGGAGAACGGGACACCATGTTTTTTCAAAGAACAACCATGGACATAAGAGCCCATAAAAAAATGTTGAAGATTAAGGACCAAGACGGAATAGAGAGAGAGTCACATAAGGAGATCGAAACTACTCTGGTAAACAACTTCCAAGGGATAGCCCATGAACCCAACCAGAATAGAGCATAGGCCATATAAAGGATAATCCAACATATCCCTTGCCTGGTCATCGAGGAGCAAAACAATAACCTGAACAAACCCATTGTGGAGGAGGAAATTGAACAAGTACTCTAGGATATGCCCAATGGGAAAGCCCTAGGTCTAGATGGCTTCACATTGGAGTTTTTCAAAGCCTGCTGGGAAACTGTTAGATAAGACATTTATAGGGTAGTGGAAGACTCTTGAAGGTCAGCCTCCATTATAAAAGTGCTAAATGCTACAATTATTACACTAATCCCCAAAGAAAATGAACCCCAAACCCCAAATTGTTACAGACCTATAGCACTGTGCAATGTGGTTTATAAGATAATCTCCAAAGTTATAGGAAATAGATTGAAAACCCTCCTACCCTCTTTGATCTCACAAGAAAAGTCAGGCTTCATGGAAGGAAGACAAATAATTGACAACATTATCCATGCCCATGAGTTGATCCACACCCTGAAGCTTCAGAAGAGAGGGGAAATGATAATACAACCGGACCTAGCAAAAGATTGACAAATTAGCTGGCACTATATGGTCAAGACCATGGAAGCCTTGGGTTTCACCCAACACTGGATCATATGGATAGTTATCCTAGTGTCTAAAACAAGCTACTCACTGCTAATAAATGGATCCCCAGCCAAACCCTTTTGGCCCACAAGAGGCATCAGAAAAGGAGACCCACTGCCCCCCTTCTTGTTCATTCTGATGATGGAAGGTCTCAGTCGAAGCATTAAAAGCGCAACTGCAACAGGTGAAATAACAGTTATCAAACCTTACAGAAATTTCATTACTTCCATGCACCAACAGTTCATGGATGACACCTTACTTCATGTCATACCCACGATCAAGGAATCAAAAGCCTACAAACGAATCCTAGAAGAGTTTTGGGAAGCCTTGGGTTAAGAGATCAACCATTCCAAGTATATGATCTTCTTCTTCAATACCAACCCCGCAATCCAAAGGAATTTGGACAACATTCTGGGATTTGAATGCAAAGCACTCCAAACTAAGTACTTGGGCATACCCGTGACAGACAAAGCCTACAAAATGTCCACTTGGGAAGAAATAATCAACAAATTACAAGAATGGGTGAAAAAATGGATGTACAGATCCCTCAACCTAGCCGAAAGACTTATTCTGACCATGTCTATTTTGCAAGCAATTCCATCCTTTATGATGTTTATTTTCCCAACCCCCAAGGGGATTCTATAAAAAATAAGAACCATCCAAAGGGACTTCCTATGGCGAGGAGTGGAAACAAGGAAAAAATGGGCCCTGGTGGCTTGGGAGAAGGTCTGTAAACCAAAAATCAAATGAGGTCTCAGGCTACAAGACCCGCAAGTGACCAATGATGCCTACGGGGTGAAACTTTGGTGGTGCTAGATCAAAGAAAATACTACACCATGGGTAAACCTATGGAAGGAAAAGTATGCCCTGGACATAAGAAACCAGGACAAAATACGCTTTGGAGGCATCAGGGAAGGTTCAACCATCTTGAACCTAGCTTGGTGCAACAAAGCCTGGATTCAGACATACAACTTTTGGGAAGTCAGGAATGGAATAACAACCAGATTCTGGGAGGATGCCTAGCAATAGGAACCCAGAATGGAGAAACCTGACAAGGAGGCACTCTAACAGGAGTTGATCGCATAAGGAAAAACCAGATTCTACCATTACTGGAAACAAGAAATAGATCACAAAAATTGGAGAATCTGGAACACTCTCACCCCACAGATTAGAGCCCAAACCACAACAACAGTAAAAGAGGTGGAGGAGGAATTGGGGAGATGAAAAATTACAGTCACGGAAGGAAATGACCAGCTAAGATGGGGACAAAAAGATGATAGGGAATTCAATATCAAAGAATTATAACTTTATATCGTGGACCAGGACCAGGAAGACCTGACACAACAATGGGATAAACTCTGGAATGGCCCCCATTAGCCCAAAATAAAAAATTTCAAATGTTTAATACTCCACAACGGAATTCTAACTTGGGAAAACCTATGGAAAAGAGGATTTATAGGTCCTTCCATATGTCACCTCTGTCAAGCCAAGGAAGAAACAATGAGCCATCTCCTTGACAAATGCACCTACAAAGAAGAAATCTGGGACTGGGTGGCAGGTATCTTCCAACAGTCAAATAGGATCTAAGGTAACATCTCCACAAATATCAATACTTGTAAAGAGAACTACAACGAAAACGAAGAGGTGAACCTTTGTTGGGCCCTCATCCTGGTAATGATCATATGGGAAATATGTAAGGGAAGGAATCGACGCATCTTCAAGAACCAAAGCTGGCCGGAAGGGAATATCAAGGAAACAATAATCTCCATGAAAAAGGAAATGGTACAGAACCATAAGTTCCAGACAGGAGGAGCGCAACTCACAGACTAGGAATCCCACATTTTAGAAGCCTTCCACCTGAAAGACAGACACAACCCCAATCATGTAAGATGTTCACCACAACTCCAAGTAGGTGCGCACAACTGGAAAACCCCACCAGTAGGCTCCCTCAAGATGAATTTTGACGGGGCGTCGAAAGGTAACCCAAGACGAAAAGGAATGGGAGGATTAATTAGGGACAGTAAAGGAAATATCATCCAGATGTATGCTAGGAGTCTGGGAAACTCAACCAACAATTCCATGGAATTCGGAGCCCTGGAGATTGGCCTCGAGATTCTAAGCTAGGAAGGGATGAAAAACATCATAGTGGAAGGAGACTCCACACTGGTTATCAACACAGTAAGGAGACTCCAAAATGGTACCAGAGTGGGAAAAATTCAGAGGCACTGGTGCTTGGCACAGTCCCTGCCAAAAATTCAGGAGCACTTGTGGATGGGGATCACAGTGGAGTTGCGTTGGGTACGAAGGTCAACAAATGGACTAGAAGACATAATCGCTAATGAGGGGATCGACAAAGAAGGACCAGAAATGGACACTATCTAGAGTAACATTCTGAATGGTTAGTTCTGAACTGACTGCAACCAACTAGCGGGAAAATACTATTACGACAACCAAAGTATGGATGACCACATCGAGGATGGAGGCACATAAACAACTGACGGGGATGTAGGATCTAGGCATAATCTGATAGCCCACCACCCAAAAATGAATTACAATGCAGTTCCAGGTCATACAGCAGGTGAAGGTATGACACCACGGTCCTTTCAATAGGGAGAAGTACAAGGGTTGCCCATGGGAAAGAAGAAATGTTAATTAGTAGGAGAAAAAGGATGAAGGACAAATAGGTTCAAAATGGCCGAGTATGGGTACACCTCACCCAAGTACAGAAACAAGGAGGGGTAATGATTGTCATACAATGTGTAGGGAAAAGGATTGGCACAGAGATGACGACAGGGCTCCCAAGAGAACACACTCTGAAATGGTGAAGAAGGACTAAAAGGAACACCTTTATGAGTGGTCCATGATTTATAGGATGAGCCCGTAGCCGAGGAAATCCCATAAAAGAATAAAGACCAGGAATAGCCACAGACTAGAGAGAAGAAACTACAGAGCCCATCTTAGACACAAGGAATGGGCGAATAGGCACAGGAGAAGAACCCAAGACAAAAACCACAACAAGCAAGCTGAGATGGTAATAATGAAGAAAACCCATAGTAAGAGAGGCCCCTAGGGAAAATAACCTCTGACAAGCACCTGGAGGATCACAAGGATGGAGGAAGCAGCCAGAGAAGCCAAGGGTACCTTCCTCATGTAGGTCGATCCAAAGGGCAAAGCAATTATCAATAGGTGGGAGAGAGAAATCAACACCACATGCAAGGGAAAAGCCTCGACATAACTAATTCAAGAAGAATATGGGCTAAAGGACCCAGGGGCTACGCAGTCTAGAACAACCCTCTACCACAAAACAGTGGAGGAGACCTGGCGAATAAAAATGTTGATAGGAAAGATGAACACTGACTGGAAAGAGACCCACAGGGAAGCTATCAGGGACCACAAGAAGGTGCTCACAAAAATTCTCAGTCGTCTTAGCAACTTGGAGGCCAGTGCAAAAAGACTAGATAAGGACCAGAGGAGCCAAACGGATAAAATGGAATGAATTGTAGGGCAATTCCACCTTTACTTACGCTATGTCCACCACATGGAAATCACTCCAGTAGACCAGAGTGGAACACCATATTTTATCAGGAAGATGCACACGGTGGAGTAGAGGAAGGAGAACGAGGCAAGAAAGGATGGCCAGACAAGACATCCCATCATCCTCAACTAGCACAACTTCAGCCCCAAGTCAAGGTGTTTTTAGTGTAGGAGATACCCCTTTTTTTTGTTATTTTTTTTGTTTATGTTATGGTTTCGTCTTCAAACTTGTTTATGGAGGATTGGGTCTATTTCCCATGGTGGTGGCCCATCCATCTCCCTACTATCTCGCACAGCGCAACTCCAAGATCCCTGATCTGGTTTTCTTTTTGGCAGATCAAGGAATTTCCCTTGCTTTTTTTGTATCATAACTTAGTTCATTAATACATGATTACACTCTCACTTAGAAAGAAACAAAAGGAGAATTTTTTGAATGATTTTTTTTTATATATAAGATGTAATCATCAAATACATAGTATATAGACCAAAAATTATAAAATTTAAAAATAAACAATTTAACATATTTAAATACTGGAACTCAAATATTTTTTGAAAACTCTAATACTTTTAATCCTATTTAAAAAAACAAATAAGTGCATAGAAGGGTGAGAAGCGGTAAGTTCCCAAGCTGGATTGGGAAAAAAATATAATTTTAACAAGGCCTAGAATAAATGCATGGCGGAGGTGAGTAAGGGAGATAAACCAAGACACACACACACACACACACACACACAAACACACACACACACACACACACACACATATATATATATTGCATCCATGAGAGTATTCCATCTCGACCAAAAAAATTTGCATTGAGGTTTCAACTTTTACTGTTTTGGGATTCTCTTTTCTAAGTGATTTTCCATTTAACAACTGCGAAAAATTCTACATAAGGTTTAATGTTCAATATTTTTGAGAATTTTTTTAAGAGCTTTTCCATTTTTGTTTTAAGCTTCTCCAGCTACAAATTTTTTTGAAAGAGGTTTAATTTTTAATTTAAATAAATTTAAATATTATATACTAATTTAATAATTAAAATTGATATGTTAATGTTTATAACTGTTTTATGGTAAAAATGAGAACTGGTTTAGGGTTTAGGATTCTTAAGCCACACTGCGCCGCATTGCCACAATGCCTGCCCCGCTGGGGCTCATGTCTCGCAGGGAAGGAGGGCCGAATGGTGCCTCCTACAACTAGGCCACCGCGAATGGAATCTCTGTAGAAGGTTTGAAACGGTCGAATTTTGAGCCCCCACCAGATTTGCGCTCGAAACTTTTGGCAAAAGGAACCTTCAAGGATCAGGAGATGGACATTGATCCAGAGAATGCGACTATCCCAACTACTGCGTCAACTCCATGGATGCCAGGAAAATGTATCCCACAAGTGCCACAGGCCCCAAAATACATTATCATATCACCACGCATAGAAGAGAAAAAGCAATATATGAGAGACTATGCCCTGGTAGGAAAATTCCTAGGGCTCTGGCCTTCTTAGCACGACCTGATCAAATGGATACAATACTGGTGGAAGCCAAAAGGACACTATGAGCTACAACTGGGTTCCAAGGGGTTCTTCAGAATCATAGTCCACAACCTCGAGGATCGCAATCACATCTTTGATGGGGGGCCGTACTTCTATAACTCGGTAGGACTCTTCTTAAGATTCTTTACCGAGAAGTTCAGCCTTGAAAAGGAGGAATTTTCCCATGCACTTGTATGGATTAGACTGTACTCTCTCCCCCAGGAATTCTGGCTGGAGGAGGTCTTGGCCGACATAGGTAACACCATAGGCATATATGTTAAGTCTTCCGAAGCTACAAAGAAGAGGCGCTACACCTCTTATGCACGCATATGTGTGTACCTAAACATAGCCAAGTTGCTCCCAGGATCCATAATACTTGAATATCATGACGAGGACTGGACCCAAACCATCGACTACGAACACATTCCGTTCCAATGCAGGAAATGCCATGAACACGGTCATCTTTTCAGAGAGTGCCCTCTCAATACTGCTCACAAAGAAGGGAACCCAGAAAGCGGCAAAGATAAGGACGACTTTGCTCAACCAGCAGGGAAAAAAAGACAAGGAGGATGAAAGAAACCATCCCAAGTAAGTAAGGATCCTTCCACTAGTAATAAATTTGCAATTCTACAAGATCAACCAAAGAATCCCATAACCCTAATAAACCCCAATGAACCACATTTGGACAATCACCCTCAATCTATAAGCCAAGGGGATGAACGACCCTCACAGGGTAAGGATTCAGATCACCACTCCCTAGATGCGTCTCAGGAGCATCAAGACTTTCTGGAGACAGAGGACGGGGATGCATAAATGGAGCTGGAAGAGAAAGAACTATCCAAGGTGTATCTGGAGCACCTCGAACACACCTACAGGCATCATAAACTTTATACCATACCCAGGGATCAATTACGGAAGGTGCACAAGGTCTTTCTCAACTCCTCAACTGGATCCTTAGCTCGATCCAGCAAAGGTCTGGGTATACAGGGAAGTCAATCAAAAAATCAAAGTAAAACTCAGAAAGGCGAAAAGAAAAGAGGAAGGAAATCTACCAATAAGATTATACAAGAAATAGGCCACTTCATGGTAAACTCAGGGAAAATCCACCTGATCTCGGACAACTTCCCTCCTCTCCCCACCCCCCCGTCATCATGATTATTATCTCATGGAATATCAGAGGCCTCAATGGACGTAGCAAGCAAAAAATGCTAGTGGATCTGATCTCTGCGGAAAAACTTGACACAGTACTATTGCAGGAAACAAAATGCACATTCGAAGACATTGACAGGCTACTTCCCTACTATTGAAATCAAGGGAAAGCGGCTTCAACTGCAGCCATAGGCACAACTAGAGGATTGGCTATCCTCTAGAACACCAACTCAGTGTTGTTGAAAAATTTTCGCAGCACTAAGTGGTCCATTATTGCAGATTATAGGTTTATTGGCTCTAATGTCTATGGCCCGGCCAACCCAAGGGATAAGAAGGCCTTTCTTAGGAACTTGGAATATCTATCCAGTCTAATTCAGCATAACAAATGGATTGTTGGTGGAGATTTTAATATCATCCGCAGTCTGGAGGAAAAAAAAGGGGGATCAAGAGGCCTGGATCAGGACTCCAGTGACTTCAATAGCCTCATAGACAACCTCCACCTTATCGACCTGGAAACCATCAATGGAAATCACTCTTAGACAAATAGAAGAACCGTATCACACCAAATCACTTGCAAGCTAGATCGATTCCTCATCTTTGACTCCCTTATGATGGAAGGAATAGCTCTGGAAGCTAGTATCCTGAACTTCCCCGGCTCGGATCACTGGCCTATCTAGCTATGGTTGGATGTGCCAGCCACACCTGGAAAGAAACCCTTTAGGTTTGAATAGTTTTGGCTCAACCATCCCGATTTCCAAGAAAAAATCCAGGACTGGTGGAGGGAGGCAGAGGCCTCCCACGGCTCCAAAATGTACAGATTTTAGCAAAAGTTAAAGAACCTCAAACAAATTCTCAAACTATGGAATAAAAAAACCTTTGGCAATATCTTCGACTCCCAAAAGCAGCTGTCAGAACAAATGAGCGAGATTTAAAATTAGATTCGGATGCAGGGGCTAACGAACAAGCTAAAAGCTCAGGAAGCAAAAGTAAATCAACAGCTAGAGGCCAGGAAAAGACAAGAAGAGATTTTATGGACACATAAATCACACATCCAATGGCTCAAGGAAGGGGAACGAAACACCAAATTATTTCACAGAACTATGGTCCACAGACTACATTCTAATAGAATCACGCACCTTACCTCCACCAACGGGGAGCCCATTCATTACCATGAAGACATGGAGATGACTTTGATCGACTATTACAAAGATCTCCTCACGGAACCATTCCTAGATAGATATGAGGCCATCACTAAGGTTACTCAGCACGTGCCCTCCCTCATCACCCCGGAGTAAAACTCAGCCCTGCTCCGGCCCATTACAATCGAGGAAGTGGATCAAGTGCTTTAGGACACCCTCAAATGCAAGGCACCTGGACCCGATGGCTTCACCAACGATTTTTTCCACCATTGCTGGCTGATGATCAAGATAGAGGTTTGGGAAATTCTTGAAGACTCTAGAGCCACAGGACAAGTCCTTCAGTCTCTCAATGCGACTTTCCTCACCCTTATCCCCAAAGAGGGCCAGGCTCACCATCCTAAGAAGTTAAGACCCATAGGTATCTGCAACGTCATCTACAAAATCCTAACAAAAGTGATTTCCCAAAGACTCAAGCCCATCTTACCGACAATCATTTCTCCGGAGCAATCAGGCTATGTTGAAGGAAGACAAATCCTAGACCAAAACAAATCCTAGATCCACTCTTTGAAGAATACCAAAACACCAGGTATGCTCCTTAAACTAGACCTCTCTAAATCCTTTGATAAGATAAGCTGGGACTACATGTGGGCAATGCTCCTAGCTTTTGGCTTTGATCAACTTTGGGTGACTTGGATTCTGAATCTAACCTCCTTAGCATTTTTCTCCATTCTTATCAATGGTGTTCCCTCTCGACCCTTCTCCCCCTCAAGAGGAATTAGACAGGGATATCCTCTCTCCCCTTTCCTCTTCATCATTATGGCCTAAGGACTTAGTCGATCCATTCATGCAGCTATTGCAAACAACCTACTGACAGGCCTCCCTTTGCATGACATCTCCCCCCTATCTCGCATAGTCAAATTGCAGACGACATGCTTTTGATGGGAACCCCAACTATCCACGAAGAAAATTCTCTCCTCTCGATCCTCCAAACCTTCTCTGACACCTCAGGTTTGGACTGCAACAAAGATAAATCCCAAATATTTTTCTTCAATATGCCCCCTCCGATTCAGTGCCATGTCTCTAATATCTTAGGATTCAACAGAAGCTCCCTTCTGTCCAAATACGTTGGCATTCCCCTGATTGATAATGCCCCCAGGAACTCCTCTTGGGAACATCTATTGTCCTCCTTCACCAAGAGGCTTTCTTCCTGGACCTTTAGAGTTTTAAACCTTCCTAGTCGTCTTATTCTTCTCTGAGTTGTTCTTCAGGCCCTTCCTGTATACACCTTCTTGGCACTGGCTTCTCCAAAGTTTGTCCTTACAACCATTAAAATCTTACAAAGAAACTTCATCTGGCAAGGCCTCAACATAGGGAAGAAAATAGCATTTATCAGCTGGGACAAACTTTGTCAACCCAAAGAACAAGGAGGCCTGGGATTACGGGATACCTTTATTATGAACAAAGTTCTAAGCGCCAAAATATGGTGGTGGTGGCTAAAAAAACCCCAAGGATCTCTGGGAAAGACTCTGGAGGAAGAAATATGTACCAAATGTGGTGGAAAAGAACCTAATTCGATGGAATGGCGATAACCCAGGATCCTTTATCTGGACAACGGCTAAGCAGAGCAGACAACTTGTTACTCGGCATGCTTTCTAGGAAATTAGAAATGGGGAAATAACTCTTTTCTGGAAATATTCCTAGCAGCAGTGGAAAATTTTGTACAATGAGGATTGGGCTAGGGATATTAGCACCCAAGCTACACTTGCAGGCCTAACAAGAGTAGCTGACTACTGGCAGGATAATTCCCCAGAAGACACCTGGCAATGCTGGCACCTTAACAGGGAATGCATAAATCTGGAAGCGCACGTGGATCTGGGACCCTGGCAGGAGGAACTAGCCAAAAGGAAAATCCCCAAACTCGCAGGAGAGGATATCCTCTGTTGGTGATACTGGTCACGAGGCACCTACAGCATACAGGAAGCCTATCAGGTCAAAACTCAATTAGACCCTCCTCCTACAAGGAAAGTATGGCGCAAAATCTGGAATCTTAAACACTGGCCTAAAATTACCCTCTTTTTCTGGCTCGTTTCCCACTTCAGCATTCTAACCTGGGATAACCTCTCAAAAAGATGTTTTGTTGGGCCTTATATTTGCATGCTTTGTGGAGAGGCAGACGAAACCATGAATCATCTCCTCAATTCCTTCCCTTACATTGCACAAATATGGGATTAAGTTGTGCTTATCATGCGCACCTCAGATCGCAATAGAGATAGTATCATTGATACCATTACGGATTGGAGGGACCAGGCTTTCCATTCTCCCCTCCTAAATCATATTTGACAATTACTTCCAGGCTTCATTCTTTGGAAAACTTGGAAAGAAAGGAATAGGAGGCTTTTCAGAAATGTCTCCCTCCCGTGGCAACACTGCTGGAACCAATGCCACCGCAATATTCTAGAAACTCTCAACCTTTAGCTAAGGACTGAAAAAGACTTGATCAAAAATCCCTTAGAGCTCCTAATACTTCAGTACTATAACCCTCTTCCTTCTCATCACCCACTTCCCCCCTCTTCTCTTCCTCCCCTTCTTAGCAGCCCCTCCTTTTGGTCTCCCCCCCCAGTCAACTTCATCAAGCTCAATTTTGACGGAGCCTCTAAAGGCAATCTAGGCGTAGCAGGCTATGGAGTAGTCTTTCACAACCATCATGGGCACATCATTCTCATAAACCCAGGATCCCTTGGTCATACCATGAACAACACAATGGAACTTTGGGGGCTCATTAGAGGACTGGAATTAGCCATTGAAAACAATTTCACCAAGCTAATTGTAGAGGGAGATTCTCAAATCATCTTCAATCTACTTTGCAGAATTTTAAATGGAGCGAACCCAGACAGAATTTCACCCAGTTGGAGACTCTCACACAGGATACAGATTATAACAGATTTCCTGCAACCAAATCAGGCTGTTATACCTGCTCATATCAGGAGGAAGACGAATCAAGTTGCGGATGAACTGGCTAATATGGGGACCAATTGGAATGGACTGGAACTCCTTTGCGAAACGTCCCTCGATCATAATCAACCCATTCTCCAACAATCTGTTCGTAAAGCTGGGGTAGTGGACACAACTCTGGATGGGGTGCTAGTGCGAGCCAACTACGGCAAGAAGGAGGAATGGATCGGCCAACGAGGCAAGGAGCCATGTGACGAGCTCGTGCCATCGCCCACCACCCCGATCCTGCATTAACTCGAAATTACAACGTTGCAGTGGCTTTAGCTCTGCAACATATGTCTCTTTTACGAATTAGTCCATGGCATTGCTATTTGTGTTTGCCTCTCGCCTCCGTTTGCGGCCCAACTGGCTCTCCCCTTCACTGCCCTAGCCTGGTTCAAACTGGACCTTCATGGTGATTGTAGCCCCTGCACATCTCCAGGATCTCTACTTCCGCATGGTGCACTTGGTTTGCTTCAACATTCATTCGACGAAACTCATGCCACGTCAAAAGGGACGGCTACGAAGAGGCTCTCCATGGAATACTCGTCAGCCCTGGCCCTCTGTCTCGCCCCCTAAGTCGCCTTCCGCATTCTCCTTACTGCCCCTCCAGCCCGAGCTAGCACCTCCTGCCTCCCCCACCCCACCTGTCTCCCGGTTTGATTGGTTAGCCATCATTGACAGCTCGATGGGTTCCTCCTCGCGATACCTTCCAGTCCCTCCAATCTCCGAAACTGTCAATCCTTCCCATTCACTAGTAGCTGGCTCCTCAAGAACGCCCATGGGGGTGCCACCTCCATTTCCCAGGCCCCGAAACAACCAGAACACGTTTTCTGACTCCTTCTTTGACACGCAGTTGAAATAAAGTTTTACTATTCTCTTTGGTCTGGTCTTCGAACTCCGTCAGGGGGTGGAGGACCTCTAATTCCGTCTACAGACCATGGATGGAAAAGTCACGGCCCTCCTTCAAATCCTTTCCTCCCTCCAAGATGCTTTTCCCCCGGACCCATTAGGTGTGACTTCAGCAGCAGAACCCCATGCCGAGACTAGCAAAGGAAACGCCCAGACATAGTGCTCCGCAGAGATTGATGTGGAGGAAGCCGAGCATGAGGACACGGGCGTGGAGAAGGCCACAGGACAACATGCGCTACAAGACACCTCACCATTTGCCGACAGATATGAGAGCAACGTGGACGTTGGTATGCAGTTGGAAAGTCAAGGGACACTCGATGAAGAGGAACCTTGGTACGAGGTCGTTCTTGCCACCTGGCCAGGTTATTTGCCAAGTGTTTAAGCCCACAGGGGTTCTTTAAGTTTTAACAGTTTTTCTTTTTTAGTTGTTGTCCAATCAACTTAATGCTGATATATTAGACTATTAAACTACCTATGCTTGATTCACCCGACTGGTTGGACTAGTTTCCCCTCTATTGGAGCAGTCCAGTAACTACAATACGGTTAATATCTATTTTTTGTACCTCTAACTTGGTTTTTTGAAGGTCTTTTATATATAAAACTTCTTACTTACAAAAAAAAAAATTTAAATTAAAATTTAAATATTAATTTAATACATTGAAATCACGCACTTATCTATGTATGTATATTTTTATGATTGTGAATTGTAATGCAATAATTCTTTTTGTTTAGATAGAAACCAATGTTATAATTATAATAAAAAATCTTATTAAGATGAATTTTTTTAAGCATATCATAATTTAGGTATGGTAATAATGAAATTGCATAGAAATTGATAATATGACCTTACCTTTATTTCTAATGGCTCTGGAGATTGGTTGCCTACTTATTTCTAATGGTATTTGTTTAAAAAACATCCATTGTTTCCCAACTAAACACAATATCGTTTTCGAGTACTCATCATCAATATGGATCATAGCTAATGCACCATATGGATCAGCATAGGACGCATATGAAGTGGGGAAAAACATATGGGTGATTGTTATGGATTCAGAGTCCAAACTCGAGGGAATTGCAGACTCGTTGACTTCATTTCGTCCATATATAACATCATGCAAACTCATAACTTTCAGGTTCTCAAAGGATATATTAATTCCTGCATGATTCAAGAAAAACTCAGAGCTAAATTTGTGGTAAAAAGAATGAACCAAAACTATTAACCAAAAACCAAAAAAAAAAATAACATGCATGGAAATTACAGAAAAGCATGAGAATCAATATTGGGTTTCATTTGCTTACCCATCTTTTCTTAGGTTTTATCCTTCCATTACATAGTCGTGTAGTCTTCTTCATACTCTTTCTTCGCCAACAAAGTCTACGACATGATTAAGATTTGCCCCTTCGGTAATGTTGGCCCCTTCCAACCTCCTACTATTGTTGTCATTTCTTACTCACTCACCTAGATTCGCCCCTTCGGTAATGTTTTACCCTACCAACCTCCTACTATTGTTGGCATTTCTTACTCACTGACCCCAGACATGCCATTGAAATTTTATTCTTTCCTTTGTATTTATCAGATTAAGACATTCTAGGTCAACAACATGCTACTGCTTACCTTTATTACTTGCAACCATTCTTACTTTCTATGGATTCATAAATCTTGTCGTTGTCCATGGCCCTTAACTACTTTCTAATATCATATAAATAAAGATTTTCCGCCTCAATAAGATGCAGATGGAATCATGGCACTAGTGTGTTTTTCAAAGAATGTGCCATTTTCAATTAATAATCTCAAGGAAGGGAAGTTGAAATGAGATTCGCGTTGAACAAATTCAAGTGGACTAATGGATGGGATAGAGGCTTATTGTGAGAATGATTAAGTTGTTGTTGGATGCAATAAACTTTGGAGATAAATTTGATTTGTTAGATATCTAATATATGTTCTCCATGGTCATATGATCACATACTTATTCATTTACTTCATATTTTAAAGTGCCCAGATGATTTTCTTGCAAAAGTAGAACATGCACAAACCTATCCCTTGATCAGATTTGCACAGTGGCTGCAAAAATGTCACATTTCAGTGAAAAACAAGTCGTCTTCATGTTATTTGTTTGAAACAGTAACATCAAATATTTACTTTTGGCTTGAATATAACTTGCATGTGCAAAAAAGCGTACTTGTGGAAAAAGAGTACACAAATCACTTATTAATGAGATTTAGGGAACAAGACAATGGAAAGTTCTTTCTATTATGCCCTTTTACCATAAAAGATCAATACTTTTGCAGTTGTACATATTGTTATTGTGTTTTTAGTTGAAACTGTATAATAAATTATGAGTTACACGTTTTGGATGAAAATGACTCTCCTCACCGCTAGTAAGGACAGGACAACAATAACACCAACCTTTCTTACTTACAGGATTCACACTGTTCATTGATTCATTTTTTCTTGGCATATTTTTTTATTAAATCCATGAAACTATAGATTTGAATGGTTGAGTTCTCATCCAATGACTAAGCTAGTCTTCTATTCGCAGAAAGGAATTATATATATCTCAAAGAACATATATTTAAAAAAAGAATTGTAGAAAAGTATTTAAGAACTGTTAAAAAGATTGGAAGGATATATATAGAGAGGAAGAGAACATCTTTAACATTTAACTTGTCATCTCTTCTTTATCTATGATCCAGTTTGTCTTTGTAGAGTCTGATTCTAGTGGTCGTGTGTCTGGGTCGTATCTGATAGAAGAGGATAATTGACTTGAATCAATTGGATTTGTATTGACCTTTGGAGCAAAAATACTCCCAGTCTTTCAATAATTGCAAGGCTTCGATTGCATGTACATATTAATATTATAATTGCATATTGTTCTCTATGTGACTCTCAATACAATTTTCTTTCACAGTTATATTAGGATTATTTGATTAGAGTATTTAATTGCAATCCACTGATGAATCTTTCTCTTAATATAACAAATTTTTAAACCATTGAAGTTCTTGTTGTCACGGTAATATTAGGATTATCTGATTAGAGTATTTAATTGAAATCCACTAATGAATCGTGCTCCTAATATAACTAATTTTTAAACCCCTGGAATTCCTTCCTTCAATACTTTTGATCTAGCTATTGTTGTATCTAGCAAAAAATTTAACAAGTTCTCCTTTGATGGGAAGACTTTTTATTTTGTGAATAACCTCAGCATCCATTAGAATCGGCTCATTAAACCATATGGTTTTATCATGAACCTTAATGAGTAGAAATGCAAAAGTAAGTTCCCTTCCTGCATTCTCATCTCCTCGCCTGCAATCTCTCTTAACTCAGGTGAAAAAAGAACATTCCTTCCCAGCTCGTGGAAGTACCTAGGCAAAGGTGGAGACGATGGTCAGTGGTTCTCATTCCAAAACAAACATTCCATCTGGGAGGCAAAGAGCGGGACTAGTATTTTCCTAAAATTTGCTACTAGTATTTTCCTAAATGTTGCTACATGTTTTCCATGCATAGCAGTGGTTCTATGCTAAGTGTTAAATGTTCAAGAATGATCTTTATGCATCATGGTAAACTTTTTTTTATTTAATGTTATTTCAAGTTTTTTTTTATTTAATTTATTTTATGGGATGTTGTAATATCCATTTAATAAAATAGTACAACAATTATTCATTCGATCTAGTATGTTATAAATTTTCAAATACATAACTCCAAAAATCTTGTTCAAGAATGGACACTCTCAAATATAGTTTTAAGTGTGTTTTCTTTTTTTGAGTGGCAGTGAATGCCATCAAAATGAAATGTTAAATGTACAACTTAAAATAAAAAATGGTTTTTATATTAGCTGGTTGATGTAAAACAATGGTGAACTAGTGATCTCTTAGGAGAAAACACATGTTCTTAACCATTAGACCCACTCATTGTGAGTGTTCTTTTACTTACATATTGTAAATATTCCTTCAATTGAAATTGTTTAATATTTATTATTTATATGATATTACAAAAGATATAATTATAAACAATTTAATATTTTGTTTAATATTTCTTATTTATATGATATTACAAAAGATATAATTATATATTTGAAATTATGTCTAGGAAAAATAACAAAATCCCATAAAAACTTATACAATAAGTTTGTAAAATATTAACTTCGAATTATTTAAGTAAACACTTTATAAATATTATTAATCTCACAAACTAAATTATCATTATATTTTATATTTCACTTTATCTTAATATTTGCTTTAATTAGACTATACGTACATATTTATTTTTATGATTATAAGTTAATATATGTGATGGAACTTAAATACTATTTTTTTATTTAAATACTTAATTAAATATTACTAAATAGAAAAGCAAGCTGAATTATATTGTATTTTTGATAATATATTTGATTGAACTTAAATATTTTTAGCTTTTAACTTTTATGTGTAACGGACGGAGGGAAACTATCTATCTGCAATATTTGAAATCTCTAACGGACGGAGGGAAACTATATGCTTTAACGATAACGGACGGAGGGAAACTATCTATCTGTAATATTTGAAATCGAAACTGAAAAAGCATGATAACGTATGGATAAACTGGACGTTTGGGAATTTGTGAAAATCAAAAGAGCATGATAAGCTCTAACGGACGGTCCTTCAATATTTTCCTCGATGATCTCTCTCGTATGCCTGTGTGGTTGGTTGTCTTATAGTGTGTGGGGTGTGTGATAGAGGAAGAGGCACTATCATCATCAATTGGAGCCACCTGCATCATCCGCTGGAGCTTCTGAATGATCACTGACCTCTCAATGGTATATTTTTTTTCCTTATTGTTTTGTAAATTCATTCAAGAGACTAATCTCTTCCTGCTTATTCCAAATCTCATGTATAGCCTTCCTTTCGATTTGTCAATTTCATTTCAAATATTTCAGGTTCGGCTATGTTCTATCCGCATGAAAATAGTCATTAGTTGGAAGAGCTTGACTGCAGAAGACGCGCCTTGATAGGATTCAAGTCCTTCTAAACCTTTTCACAAAATAAATTCAAGCTGAAGGTATGTATGGCTCTGATTTCTCTTTCCTTCTCTAGGTTAACCTTGATTCCATGGCTCTGATTTCTCTTTCCTTCTCTCTCAATAAGTTAACCTTGATTCCATGGCTCAGGCCCCATGTTGAATACATGTAATATTTTGTTAACAAGTTTAATCGACCTTTTCAGTAATTTAACCCAATTTGCCAGAGCTGATCGTTAGCCTTTGCCTCCCAACTCTCGTAAGAAAAATAAAAAACAAAGGTTGTGTTTTAACTAAAAGATTCATGGAAAATCGAACGCCGTCCATGGCAAATCGAGCTACGCAGTATTTTCTTTAGGACCAACGAATCTGAATCTTGATTCCATTCCATTTCAAACATTTTCCATCTTGATTACATTCCATTTCAAACATTTTCCATCTTGATTCCATTCCATTTCAAACATTTTCCCATTAAAGGAGAGATGAAGCCTTTCCTTCCTATAGATCCTATACTTATGCTTCCTCCCCAAGAAGGGTTGAGAAGGCGCACCAAGCGTAGGAGATTGCTTAGGGAGTTGGCATCAGTAAAGTAATCTCTTATGTTATCTTTGTCATTAGTTTAGGGCTTAATCTACTTATATTCTTTCCTTTTATGTAACTAATTTTTCATTGGTTTCTTGTAGTTAGTTTAATCTGCTTCTTGAACAGCTTAACCGGCCCACCCATCTCTGCTGACGGTGGTTAGATTAATCTGCAAGGTAGTTAGTTTAATCTGCTTCTTGAACATATTTACCCGCCCATCTCTGCTGACGGAATTTAGGGTTCTTTTAGCCCTAAATTCATTATCTGATTAATTAACTCACCCACATCCGCGCCAAGAAAAAAAAGGGGCTAGGGATACAGACAGTTCACTACTATTCACAATCCTAATTCTGTGAACATTAGATTATTTGTGTGTTATGCTTAATGGATTTGACTTTCAGGATTTATATACCCATTAAACATTAACTTTTTCTTTTTAATTTAATATTTGCAATTAAGTAGATAAATTCAATTTCAAACTCTAAATATAGAAGCACAACATAAATCTCTATTCTAATTGTTTTGTGTTTTTGTTTTTTCTTTGGATATTTTCTGTTTAATTTTTTTTGGATATTTTCTTTATTTTATTCTTTTCAGAAACTGTTAAATCTATAGATTTGAATAATTAATTCTATGTAATTCAACTGGTCCAGAATTTTTTGAATATTCAAAAATATAATTTACAGAACAGAAAATTGTAATTTCCTACAAATTTATATCACCAAATTACAACTAAAAACCAAAATGTAAAACAAATAGACAATCCCTAACTAAATCTTAGAGATTAAAAATTTTACAAATTTGTATGTGTATTTTTTCCCATATATAAATGCTCTTTCTCTGACTAGATTACAAATTATAAA
>SNQJ01S0185448.1:12614-31344 GCA_010110895.2 Picea sitchensis | reverse complement strand
TTCCCTTTTTGGGTGGCATGTTGGCCAAGTATCACTTTTGAACCTTGATTTTGAGGTGGTTCTACTAGACAATATTTCTTCTGTTGTATCTCCCAAGTTTCGGCCCTTCTGGGTATGAAAATTTCTTTTATGTATTTCTCTGATATTTCTTCTCTGAAATGCCATAGGTCTGATCAAAATTGGATGTTCCAAGTGGAATTTATGGTAACTTCCCCACAACTTGCCGATTTTTGGCCTTTCCAGGAGATATCACTTGTATAGCATGCCCCACAGAAAATAATTGATATAAAATTCTAAAACTCACAAAAAAACTACTGCAGATTGTCCAGGATCCAAAGAAACAATTCCCACTCAATTTGGATACTCTAGGAGGAAGTTATGATTATTTTACTGGGAACAGCTTCATGAGACTAGTCAATAAGACTAGTCAGATGTCCTGTCTTACACAAGGTGTATCTACAAATTTGCGATGACCCAGAAGCTGAACGTTTTACCAAAAATACCTTACTAAGTTTTGTAAATAGTCTCCATATTTCAAGGTCTGAAATGTTACAGAAATTTTTTTATAGTGAAAATTCCGCAATGACTCAGTTCAGGATGATTGCAGAACCCTATATTGTACAGGTTGTATCTCCGAATGTATAAGTCCTCAGGAGATAAATTTTGAACCCAACGTACCTTGCTCCATATACTAAATATCCTCCAATCCGTTCCTTCTGAAACATTGTAGAAAAAACATTATAGCGAAAATTACAAGGTGTCTCAGATGTAGTAGCGAAACCCCAAGACCTTGAGCTCTGATATCATATGTTAGGAACCAAATATCAATATAGCATAGAAAAACCTCAGAAAAAGTACTCAACGCCTTGAAAAATAGATAATTTCAGATAATAAGCCTCTTCAAGGGGGCAACCTCCTTTTACCCCACTTAAATGTTCAATTACAAGATGATTCAAAATGAAAATGTCTCCTTGGTATATATAGGACACTAGGAGGTATAATTACAACTAATGGCCTGAAGCCAACATAATTAATATAACATTACTAATATAATATGCCCCAATTAAGGGGTAATGAGCCAATGTTAGGGCTTAACATATGCTTCCTGATAGGGGATGGAATTTAGCTATTGTATTCTCTCCTATTGGAATTCCTTGGGGAGTGATGGTGATGTCTTCCAACACTTCTTGTTCTTCCTCTCTCATCGCGAGTCCTATGACTTCCTAATTTTCTTGAGTCATTCTCATTATCCATCTTCTTTTCTATTATGCCCAAGCTCTACATTAACTTTATATTGAATTCCTCTTGCTTCTCCTTGGATTTCATAAGCCTTTCATTATTATCTTTATAACTTTGGACATCATTTTGAACAATTTTAACTGTCTCTGCCAACTTCAGGCTTTCTTCCTTTCCATCTCCATGTCCATTTGAGTTTGCACCTTCATTTCCCATATGGACATCAATCCCTATGATATCATCTTCCCAGTTGTAATTCCCATGTGTATCTTCCATGTGTTTTCACTCTATGTTGATCATGTTCTGATCTAGTTCTTGTTAACTCTACAAAATGCGCAGCCAACAGAACTTTGTTAGGCTAATTGTTTTAACAATTCAGGAAATTATACTCAAATATAGTTCCATAATATATCAGAATTATTTCTTCTACGTTTCCTAAAAAATTCCTACACAAGTCAATTTTCTGAGTAGTTATATTCTACTTTTCAATATCTTTCAAATGCCTGCTTGCATGCTTAATTCTTAGTTTTGAGCAGAAAGTTATCAATATATGAAAATTGTGCTTCCTGGGAGGTAATCCATGTACAATTGTTGCTCTTATTTAGAGCCAAACTATCTCTTGGACTCGTGCTATATCCTTTTTTTAGGTTTACAGGATTTTGTAATTTCCCTTATTTGCAAGTCTGTATAATTCAGAAATCTGTGGGCCAAATTCGAGAACTAACCCCCTTTTATTTGGGCCAAAATATCATATAACCACGAGCTATGACCCATTGCTTAGATGAAAGGTGCTTATATGGATATTTGGGACTTCCAGGCTCTAGAACTTCAGGCTTCATAGGTTTCTTCTTCCACACATCTCTATTTCCCCAAATGTCGAATTGGTGAACTCTTTGAATGATCCTTGTTTGAAGCTTCAGGGCTCTGGTGCTTCGAAAATTTGGGCTTCAAAGGTTCTTCCTACACCATACAACATTTCCTCCAAATGTCAAAGTGGATAACTCATTGAACGATGCTTATCCATATTTTCATGACTCTAGTGCTCTGGAGCTTTGGGCTTCGAAGGATTCCTCAACACAACCCTACATTTCCTTCGAATGTCGAATTGGTGAACTCCCATAGAGGCTCTCCATAGTTTCATTCTTTGGAGGTTCTTGTAACAACATACTCCAATTTTCCCAAATTCTAAATTTCTGAAATTCTAGAGTCTTCTTAGCAACTACACACCAGGGTGTTATGTGTCAAAAATATGGATATGACACGTGGCCCAATTGATGGATGACATGTGTCAAGTTCTAATTGTCACAAAAGATCTATGAAATTCCTGAATTAGGATGACACATGGCATGCATAATATGGGTCCACATCACCCTAGGTGATGTTATCATGTCACGTCACTCTGGTGCTCTCATACTTTAGGACTCCGGGCTTCAGAGGATCTCACACCAGAACACTTCAAAACATACGAACATCGAATTGGAAAACTTCCAAACTATCACTCTCCATAGCTTCACTACTTCGACGCTCTGGATCTTCGAGCTTCTAAAGATTCCACACCAACACACTTTAATACTCTTGAATGTTGAATTTATGAACATACACTATATTGAGATTCAGAACTTCGGGCTTCATAGGTTTCTTCTACAACATAATGCTATAAAAATCCTGAATACCGAACTTTTGAATACTCCCTAATCTACAGACATGTGTCCCCAAACATGAATGGTCTGGATTGGCTCCTGACTTCAGGACTTCAGGGAAATATCCACTCTGTGCAAGCACAACCAAATTCTCTCGGAGTGTCGACTTTACTAACCACTTGGGGATCCAGCGACCCTCCTTCTCCCAATGATCTATGGTGTATATTCACTACGGGACTTTAGATATTCATGTCTTTTTCCTCCTTTTCAACAAGAGCTTAAAAATTGTCAAAGAAACAAAGTCCGAATGACTTAAGGGGATAAACATCGTTCTCTTTTTCCATATCTAACGACTATTATGGATTCGGTCCCCTTATGAATAGATATCGTCCATTCTCCTTCTCACAAAGAGAGATTTCTCTTATTTTGGGGACTTAAAGAAGCTTCCTATGCACTCCTTGGGATTCAAATTCAAACAAGTCTAGGTCATAATTTGCTTGAATCAAATATTAATTTACGAACATTTCACCACTTTGGACAATTCCTAAAACTTCCAATAACTTAAGAACAAGAACTGAGACTTTTTCCCAACTTCACGCAATTGAATCAATTCGACTTGCTCGGCCCATCCAGGCTTAGTGCTGGAAATTGGACCTTTGATACCAAATTGTAACATACTTGACCACCCAGGAGGGGCCATGATACTCCATAGAACATTCTTACTAAGTTCTTATACCCTATCATGACATCTCTAGCTTCCTTTTAGGTTATAATACATAAAAATTATGGTTTGTATACGAACTTATAATCATATACAAATACTATGGGAAAATTCCCAGCATCATGCGGAACTAACAATAAAAATATACATGCAGCATACAAAGGAAAAACCCATAAAAATAAACACATGTATAAATACACAACATGTAAATTAATACACAATTGATACTTATATTGGACATAAGACCACCAACTACGTGCAGACCTTCCACGATCCTCCCAGCCTTAGACCACACTGCTCAAAACTCTGAGCAGTGGGTCACCCCCAAGCTGGGACTAAACTCCACATGAGTAAATGGATTCCTAGCTAGTTTTATGTATCCCAGGCAATAGGAAAAACTCCATCAGGTTCCTAACCAACTAACAACTCACAATATCTCATTCCCCACATGCTTGTCACACCCCAAGAAGTGTTCCCCTTCTCTGCTCAACAGTCCTTCGGCTGCCCCACTTACCTTCCAGGGCTTCAACAACAAGCCAAACAAGAAGTCTCATAGCACTGTAGATGTAGTTGGGCTACCTCAGGAAATCAATTCCCAAAAATTCTCTCTCCTGGAGAGAGTTTCTCACAGGTCTTACGACCTACCTCTTCAATCCATGGCCCTAACAACCCGCCTCTTTAAACCCATGAGCCTGACAACATGATTCTTCAGTCCAATGCTTACGTCAACCAGGTATAGGTAAAGGATGATGATAGAAACATCATTCTATTGAGGCATAGGTGAAGGAAAAAACAACATTCAGGTCATGGAATAGGAGTTTCTCATAACATAAAGGTATAGCACTGGCTCAAGTCAGTATAGGTGACCTGTGCATCACAGGAAGGATACAGTTTAATGTTGATAGCAGGAAAGGTATGGGGTATCTCTAGGAGTGCGTGCAGGATAGAGAGGTAAGACTGATGGCATGAATGGATGAGTGTGTCTGAAATGGACTAATTTTCCCCACATTTATTTTCATGTGCCCTTGATGAAACATGGCTCCCAAGGAGCTCATTTCTCTCCACTTATATTTCATTTATGTTTCTCCTAAGAACTTAGGATATCATAAATTATATCCAAATATTAGTCTCTTAGGAATAATATTATAATATTCCCTTAGAGACAATCCCTCTAGCTTATCCCCTTTCCTAGGCTCTTAGCCCCCCATTTTCCCTTCCTAGTGGAGTTTAGTACCCCATAATTTTTATTGTGGTTGGTCTACATGCAACAATGTATTATATTAATGATATGAGTGTTTACATATAAAAAAAATAAACTCGTTGGCCTTTAACATCTAGGCTCTCTAGCCTAATCATCACATAAGCCTTTTATCTTATAATAATATGGCTCATCATCCTATAAAATATATTTACAATTACAACTGGGGATTGGTCTTGGGGCCATTACAGAAGCTATCGACACATCTCTACTTTCAAGGCTATGGATTCTTACCCTACATTTATGTTCCTATTAATTAAATTCTTCAGCTACTAGCTTCATGTGTTATGTAAGAATCCTTGTTGATGTTCCTGTGCAATTCACTTAGACTCTATAGCAACTAAATATTAATTCTTGTGTTCTACTCTTCTTGAGTTATTTACCCACTTTTCCTTAGTTTCCTTTCATCTCTTCATTATCTCAACCAACTTCTAAAATATTTTCCCTGCTTCCATGTCATTTTACTACAAGTAATAATTACTTTGGTTCTTAAAAGATTTTTCTAGTTTATAACCTATGTCATATACAGGATCAAGTTATTTCCCTTCCTCCTATTGTAAGTTGTCTTTATTCAAGAGTAGACACTAGTATATTGGGCCCATTTTCCGACAATTTACCAATGCATGTTCGTCACCAAAACATATCAAGTACGATGAAGTATACAACCAGTTTGTCATCGCATCACCTTTGTAACAATTACAACAATCATGTTTTCATTGCAATACAAACAAACACATATGTCGTACCATCGACTGATGTTTTTCCCAAATCTGGGTTTTTCTCGTTGTTATTCCATTGTAAGAGAGACTAACCTATGATGAATGTTCCCCATTAGTTATTCTCAAATCCATCACGTTGTCGTCACTATTACATCATAAAATCGATGAATGTATGTCATAAGAGAGAAAAATCATTGACGAATGTGCCCCATCAATTCGTCACATCTCCATCACATTTTCTCCTCTAGTCCGTTATAAGAGTGACTAATCTACGAAAAACCATTGATGAATGTTCCACTAAATATCATCAAGATCCAATCAAACTATCTATAGGGTACCAATGAATGGGTTGTATTTCCAATGTTTACTAGGTGAGGAAGAAAATGTTATGCTAGTTGAGCCATTGACGAATGGGGTCATCGATGGTCCGACAAAGGGTTATTATTTATAAGAAAATATATATTGTTGCTTCCACTGTATTTTTCCTATTATATATACTGTATATATATATATATATATATATATATTAGTACAAGAAAGAACACTATCAATAAACAATTGGAAATGAACTAGGAATCATCATATCACTTCTATTACAAACAACTCTTCACTACATAATATAGCTTATGAAACATCTTCATTATGGAATCACATATGTAGAATCAAATACCTTATGAATGTATACAAGCTGGTATAGCTTAGTACCAATGCAATATGGATAAGTAACTTTTGTTTGTTCTGAATATCTTTGGGATTGATAAACCTTATCATTGATAGTGAGTATAAAAGTCGTTATTACTCATCAAGATTGTATTAGAGTTGGAATATGCCTAATCAGTAACCCTTATTGTTTGCAAGGTAGCATAACACAATATTATTATGTAACACCATTGCTATGGAATAACTTATCTCTGTAATTTCTTATAGATTTAATATTGATAGCACGTATATTAGTAGAACCAAATCTATTCAACAAGGTTATGGGTATTGTATAGTGTCATATGTGTAAGGGTTATAGTGAAATACTAGTAATCAACCTCATTTTTACACAAGTATAAGTAGTAACATATTATCATTGTATGCAATCAATGGCTAAAGATGTAACACTTACCTCATTTCCATAATATCGAATGTTAATGTATCACCTGTAGTTAAGCTTGGAGTTACACTACTAGAATAAGCTCATATTACTCATAGCACTATGGATCCCATTGATCTAAGTATAATTTTATTGGAACTACCATTACCTATTGTGTCTTTTGACCTTTTTGAGTGACCATATCAGTCGTATGAGCTTGTGAATGTAAGGATGAATGAGTGCACATATGATCAATGGAAATATTAATACAACACAATACACATGTTACTTTGTATTCTTTGTGAATATGTCATTGCTTATAGCTAACATATACATAGAAAAAGAAATGGAATTAGTAGCATAATATAGGTGATATTACTAGTGATTACAATACACTTGAATACTACGATCTTAGCTTCATTTATCTTACCAAACTCTATTTCCATAACCTTGTGAGAAATCGTCTGGTGCTGATAAAATATTTATTTTATTTTAATAACTAGAGGGAAAAGATCCAAAACTAAATGAAATACATCCAAGCATTTTTAACCAATCTATCATTTGGAAAATCTTCCATTCCCAACAAATAAATTGTATCAGGCATACAACTTCAAGAATTATTTTTGCTGAAAGTGTTTTAGAAGCATGTCAATTGTAGTCATATGACCATAAAATTTATGGGGCATCTTGACAAAAAATTTCTTGAACAAGATAAAAAATATGGTTGTGTATTATTTCTAGATGGATTTGAATTAGAAGTTTTTCATTCTATGAAAGGTTCTAAGGTTCGATGCAAGAGTTATGGTAGCTTGAGAACTGAGTCAAAATACCATGAAAGTTGAGGATGTCTATGATGAATTAAGTCTAGCACCTAAGGAAAAAAAATTATCCCTTAGGATGTGTTTCTTGAACTAGTGCTTGGACTTATAATAATAAGAAGAATAAGCTCAAGTATACACATCTTAGAGTAGGAACCCATAACAATCTTGGTATCTTCAATATCCAATGTTTAGTAAAATTTCTTCTTGGCCAACATTTGTTGTGGCTATGGATCTTTTTTTTGTGAATAAAAAGAGGAAAATCCTATTAAAAACTTTTACAATACAAAAAGCCACATGGAAACAGTTTTCCAGTTGTTCCGCCAAATTAGCGAAAACTGGAACAGATGGAAAATTGTGATGTCATTGTCAAAAATTTCAATCTGCCATCTACCCTGTCAAATGGAAAGTGAGGCAGGTGGAGGGTTCGAGTCTGTGCGCCACTTTGCTAAGAAACCATGAAAATTAAACTAAAAATTAATAGTCAAACTGTAAAACATGGACATGAACATGAAAGTAAAACTACTCTGTAGTAGTGCAAAGAGTCGATATGAGAACGCTCGTGATATCCAAGCAAGTAAATTACCCATTTTCACCTGAGGTCATGTCGCTTGGGTCACCACTGAGGGGGTCATTCCTAGACTGGAGCATGGATGTCCTGGCACAAGTCAGACACCTATGGGCTGCTAGTGCGTTCGAGTAAGCCTCATACAACATATCAATTCTATGATGCATGAGGGTGTCTCACTGAATTTTATTGGCCATATGGATTCTGAGCTCAAAATTGAGTGCTAACTGCTCTAGATGAAAGAAGGGTGGTGGTTCCTAGTTGAATTCTAGGATCATCATAAGTGGTGGTGGCCCCAATACTAGGCCACCCTCCACCTCCAAACCACAGAATGTCATCGCCTCATCTGATTCATCCTGAGACACTTACCTATCCTCCATTGTCTCGAGCTTCTCCTTCGTACCATTCTCCTTCGCTACCTACACCTCTCCCGAGTCTTTTATTTGAATGGTGTCATCGGGGTTGAGGTGGAGGAATTCCTCTAGGAATTCCTCCTGAATTATGCATGTTGTTTCTTCCCTGGCCTCCCTCTCATGATGGAATGTTCATGTAGCACTTGTGCCTGTTGGGAATTGGCTGGGGGGCTGCCAATTATTTGAAACAGTGAAGAAGAGGGATTCTGGATGGAACTAGATAGGTTCCTCTGGAATCACCTCCTCCACATACATCATCGGTGGTGTTCTGGCCTTCTCCCTTCACTGAGTGTGAGATATGGACAAGGCTCGCTCCACTTTTTTCACCCTCCTCTATCTAATAGTGAAATTGTGCTAGGCAGGGTTGTGGCACGGCCTACCTCTTTCCCTCAGCATGGAGGAGAAAGGGAGGGTGTCAATGAGAAAGGTAAGAGAGATGGGAGCCAACTTGTAGTTGCACCAGTGCTCAGAGCATATGGGATGGTGGAACTCCAAGGTGCAATGGCTCCATTCTCCGATGCGTATGATGATAATGCAGAGGCCCGACATGATCAATGCACCAAACTTCCCCTGTCCATTGTATCTCATGACTGCCATTTTTTTCGCACAAGGGAACTGTCCTTCGCTGCTTGATGGGCAGTAATGGATTCCTTCGATTTAATGGTGAGGGGAAGGGAGCCGACCTTCCATATTATTGGTTAGGGTCTGGGATAGGCTACATGGTTTCCTTAAGCTACGTGGTACACCATCCAAGGCTATGGCTATGGATATCGATCTAGTGGACAAGGAGGAATTTTCTTGAGATGGATTTTTAAATGATATAATATCATGTTCTTTTCTTCCATGTATCTGTAAAACATTGTTTGATCAAGAGTCACAACAACAAAAATATGGCTTGATCGAGAGTCACCATAATAATTTTAGATATAGATAATAAGATCTCATCATGATATGGTGGAAACAAAAATGCAGGCATTGCATGTGTAAGAAAGGTTTAATTTGGTACACATTACATTGATAGGATTGTGCCTCCTTCTCTTTCTTACTTTTTTCCTCATGGTGAATCCACAATTCAATCTACTCTCACCTCTATAACTTGATCTAACATTGTGAGTGGTTCTAGGGTAACTCCTATTGATGGAATATTAATGAATGCTAGTAGTTATGGGTCAATGAGGTTAACAAAGTTAACAACTAGATCATACATCAATGGTTCCTTTGATTCAACAAATGGTGTTGATGGGTGAAATTATGGGTGAAATTGGAACTAGATACAATGTTGTTGTCTAGGAGGATGGAACTATATAAGGAATGTGGAGGGATTCCTAGAAATAAGGTGGTGAAGAAAAAAGGTTTTATGGATCTTTAACAACCTTAACTTCATCAACTTTGGCTAAAAATATATATGGAACAACATTTAGTGTCTAGGCATAGGTCCTAGCCTAAGATGGTGTGGAAGACTTAGATGAAATTTCAATATAACCATAGAGAAAGTAAAACTGTGTACTAGGATGATGATCACTCATTACCACACCCTTTTCTCCAATTTCTAAGGGTGACATCTTGCATGCAGACCAATAACATGCAAGCTAAATAATTTTCAAAATAATTAAGTTTAAAAAAATAATATTTCCTAAGTCTAACCATAGAGAAAGTAAAAAGTAAAAAAAACTAAAGAGATGGAATCTTCAGAAAATAGGTATTTGCAATAATTTTTGGACACCAGAGATGGAATTTCTGATCACTTATGAGAATTTTGATCACTTGTGAGAAATCCCTTTCTTTCCAAGAATTTCATTATTTTTTTCCTTAATTTATCTTTAAAAACAATTTGGTTTCTTGGAAAAAAGTGACTCATAAGAATGCCATCTATTTTATCAATATGACAAGGGAAAAAAATTAACTTGGTAAAAAAATATTGATTCGAACTAAAAATCACATGGCCTCTAGAAAATATTTGTTTTAGTTCTCAGAATTGGAAAATCAAGACCTTGGAATAAACATGAGTTAGTTGATCCCTACAAACAAAACTAAATTACTTTTCATGTGCACACTAGGGTTTAAGTAGATTCTTAAGATAGATTCCTTTAAAACCAACTATTAGAAAACTCTCTCTCTCTCTCTCTCTCTCTCTCTCTCTATATATATATATATATATATATCACACTTGTTTTTATGCATGTGTGTTGTAAGATAGGTCAACTTGAAGTATTTAAAAAAATAATTACTTTGACATTGAACTAGTGTTGGAGGGAATTTAGACAAGTGTTACTCATATCCTTGAACAAAGGATTGGCGCTTTATTGATAGAGCATAGAAAAATATTAGTCTTGTTTCCTTATATAAGACTAATGCAAACAATGAAATATTCAACGAAATGATAGAGAAATACCTATGAATAGCTTTTAGGTCCTTTAGTTTGTTTGTTAAACAAGAGGAAGATATTTCAACATCATCACTCCTTGGACATCTATACACATGAAAAAAAAAACACCTTTACTATTTCTTTGGAGAATTATATTCTACAAATTGAATTCTAATTTCACACAAATATTAAATGTAAACATGAATACAATTTCATGAATTGGACTAAATAAATAAACCATGAGCATATATGAATTCATATAACACCAAATCGGGGGACGAAAAATAAGAGATATATGCATTTTGTTGGCTCTATGGTAGACCTAAGGATTAAAAAAGGTTTCCAAAACAAACTCGTTGTAGTCTAATCCATCGACTAGTAGAACTAATAATAAGAACAATAAAGAAAACAAGAGACAGATAATTCAGATACATCATAAACACATATACATGAGTAAAATTGTTCTCCATTGAATTAGTAGATCAATAATTACATAACAAATCATTCATATAATATAACAAAGCATAAGTCATGTGTCAACTCCAACAACAACTAACTCAAATAACTAACAACCTCTCATCAAAACATTACAATCCTTATATATATATATATATGGAACAGAGGTGGTTACAAAGGATTCTTGAATGTACCAGGGAATCTTTCAATTTTAGCAAAGTCATACAAAAGTGTCTATTCATTTATAAGTAAGTGTATAGGCACTAGTACATATTGTAAAAATTCTGACGTTTTGGAAACTAGGTTTTCCCCTCCAACGGTCACCTTAGTAAGTTGACCAAGCTGAAATACTAACGATCACTTAGGTTTTTAACGTCAGAATTACGACCTTATAAAATATATAAATATGTTTCATTTGATGGATGTTGTGACAAGTTTTCTATAATAACGACGCTTCTTTGCGGGTGTTCTCGGCGAACAAAAAACAGGTATTTGTTTTAGTATAAGTCTGTGGGGAAGAATGTCAGAAAACATTAGAGCTGGGAAAAATATTAAAGAGGGTGAAAAGGGTGATGGTAAATGTTATTTCCCTTGAAAAAATTGTTGTACTAGACATCCCGAACGAGTTTTAATAGAAACAACTACAAAACATTGTAGAAAATATGGGCACATGGATGGGGGATCAAATGAATATCATCCGATGGTATATATATATATTAATTATTTATTTTAATATTTATTGTATTATCAAATTTTATAATGTTTTATACATGCACTAATTTTTCATGATTGTTTGTAATTATAAAGTTAGATTTTCCCCCTAACTTTATGCAGAAATCACCAAGTAGTAGCAGAAATGATGTTGTAGTACAAGATGAAGAACTTGAAGCAAATAATGAAGATCAAGTTATTGATCCCATGGAAGTGGATGTCAATAATAACATAGTTCAAGTTGATGAGACAAATCAAATGATTCAAGACTTATTTGGTCATCTAGATGAGGAACATGGGGATAGTAGTGATGGTATTTATGATGAACCTCTTATTGAAAAGGAAAATACATGACTTTATAAAGGGTCAAGAGAAAATCTTCTCTCCACTACATTGTTGCTGGTGAATTTGAAAGTTACGAATCATTTGCCTAACACTTATATGACACAGATCCTAAGGTATGTAATATGTTACTTCACATCGACATAAAGGTTGACTATTCCCCATTTTTTTTAGTGTTAATTAATGTGTAAAACAAAAATGCAATATTTACAATCCCTATTCTTTACATTAACTATTTATTTTTTATGTTTTAGATTGTTAGGTGAATTTTTGTTACCCTCGTCAAATATTTTACCTCGCACATATTGAGATTTTCATGCCGTTATGAAAGACATTGGAATGGAGTATCAAAGTATAGATGCATGTCTTGATGATTATATTACATATTAAGTACAAAATGCATCGAAAACAGAATGTCTGGTATGTGGTATCAGTAGATATCGAACAGATCAAGTAACAAAAATGTCCCTCGAAAGGTTCTCCGACATATTCCCATAATTCCACATTTGTAGTGACTGTTTAGGTGTCAAAGCATAGTACAGTTTATGGATTACCATGCATGAAAGAAAATTGAATATGGTGTTCATCGAATGCCTACAGAGGGTTATGCATTTAAGGAAATTGCTACAAAATGGCCAAAATTTATAGATGAACCTCGTAATGTTAAGCTTTCATTGGCAATTGACGGTGTTAATCCATTTGGAGATCTTTGGTATGTTTACTCAGTGTGGCCTATTTTTGTTATCAACAATAACATTCCTCCTTGGATGTCAATAAAGAGGGAGCACATAATGTTGACAATGATTATTCCAAGTATTTTTTTACATTAATTTTTCAAATTTAAATTTTTTATTTTTCTCATTTTTTGCATAACATCTTTTATTTATTTATTTACATATATATACATACCATGGTAGTAATCTCGTGTATTGTCAAACAATTAGGTAAGTACCACATTAAAGATATGAATGTGTATATCAAACCTCTTATCGATGAGCTACTAAAGTTATGGGAGGGCATCACTATGTATGACATTTGTAAACCAATTGGGTAGAACAGATTTCAATGTCATGGAATACTTTTATGGACAATTCATGATGCCCCAGGACTAACACATTTTTGTGTTATGTAACATTCCATATTGCACGTTTGAATAGTATATAATTAATTGATTATATAATGCATGTTGTTTAAATAATCATTTCGTATATTTATTAATAATTCACATTAATCCATCTGTTGCAGGTCTTCAAACAAAGGGTAAATTTGCATGTCCAGTTTGTGTTCCTAAGATGAAATATCGCTGGTCAAATTTTTTAGGAAAGGAGGTGTTTGATGAGTATAGAAACTTCCTTTCTAAGAACCGTAAGTATCGTACTACTGAAAAACATCTTTTCAATGGGAAACAAGAAACTAGACTAAAAACACAAAGAATGACACCTCGCCTATGGAAGTTGTCATATGATAGAATTAATCCTCAAGGTACACATTTTGTTTATGTATCGTAAATGGAATCATGTTTTGAAATTTTATTTTAATTATTCATTTTATTTTACCGCATTTGATAAATAGTATTCTGATTTTTTTTATGCTTCATCAATGTTGTCGTCGTGAAGATAGTAATAATGGGCTTCCATGAGGAATGAAATGATATCCCACTCAATTCATGAGGTTTCCTTACTATAAGGACCTAAAAATAGTTCATTTATTTGATACAATGCATATCGGGAAGAATGTGACAGAAATATTATGGCGAATCATAGATGGCAGGAGGGATAAAGAAAAAATTGTCAAAATTTGTAATGACATTTGGGAATCCAATCATGCAATGCAAAGTGTAATCCGATCAAATAACAATGGAGTCCAAAATAACCTTCCATGGTTATTAACAGAGCGACAAAACAATGGTGTAAAAGAGGTCATTCAAAAAATTAAATTTCCCATAGGTTTTTGTTCAAACATAAAGAATATCTTAACGAAGAAAGGTGAATTTGGTGGGGTAAAAACACATGATTGGCATACCTTCATTAAGGTAATTAATCATTTTAAGTATCCATATTTATATATTGAATTAGGTGTACATTTTTGATATTTTTATTTTTTGTCTAGTTTTACCCAGACAAAGTAGCTTGATTCATTTTTATTATTCTGATGTTCTATCTCTCAGTGACATTTTTGACAACATAAAACAAGTTATATGATCTTGGAAAATACATGAGATAAGTAGCTACAATATATATGCAAAAAAAAAAATTGTTGTACTTGGGGACATGTGTTTTACTTGTAATGTATGTATTTATATGTTTTGTTGAAACATGCTATTTTCTTATTTCATGATCTCATGTAGATGGTTTTCATAGAAAGAAATCCATGAAGATTATAAAGTATTGGAAGAGAGAAATTCCTCGGCTAATGTGTAATCAGTATCTACCTCCATCATTTTCAATGCACAAGAACATTACCTCCATACACCAAGTTGAGGAGATTGAAAGAATGTGTGGACACGTACACACAAGGTCAATGTGGAATGATTGGATAAAGACTTGAAATCATTGAAGGCTTTGGTTGAACAGAGCACATCACGAGGGTTCTATGGTGGAGGGATATATGGTATATGAATCCATGGTGTATATTAGTTGGTATCTTCTTAAATGTGGCGCAAGCTAATACATACGATGGATTGCATTTGGGATGTGAAATCCATCAAAAATTTTGAAGGGGAGCAGTTGTTGGGAAAGGTACAATGAAGAAAGTAGAGAGGTAATTAAAATGTGGATATTTTTAATAAATATAAATTTCGTTTTGTTGTATATGATCATACTCATTTTAATATTTATTCTTTCATCATTTATTATTAATATTTGCCATGGTTTATAACTAATATTTAATATTGGTGGTGTGATTTTGTGATGATGGAGTTGCTCAAGATTGGGATGCATTACACTTATACATTGCAAATAATCTAGACTCGATGAAGGTATGGATTGATATATGTAAAGAATGTCACGGTGGTATGTTATCATGGAAAGAATTGTTTGAATTGGTTAGATAAGCTCATCATAATGGAGATTTTGATGTTACGCAGAAGGAAATAGATTTAACATATTGTTTGAAAGATGGAAAGGAAACAAATTCACTTGACTTTATTAGTTATTTTATATTATATTAATGTGATTGTAGGTGTGTTTCCTTCATATTATACTTTCCAAATTATATAAATTTGTTTATTTATTAATTGACAATGCATCACTTACATGTCTAACATATTCATGAGTTGAAACACCACAAGGCTATGTGGTGCAATGAACATAATAATTTCGAATCAAACAGTTGGATGAAACCATAAAAACTTGTTATAGTGGGATAGCTACCGGTATTCCAAGTCACTAATGTTTCCTCTATGAGTGACAGAAATCCTCAGAATATGAAAATAGATACTATGGGTTTTGAATGATATAATTAGGTGTGACTTTAATTCCTTCAAATTGGTTTTTTTCGATTTAATTCCTTCAAATTAGTTTTGTTCGATGTCAAATGGTATAGGTTACGAATGCATGAACATGATGAGGAAAGAACCATTATTCAACATGCCAATGGATTTCCAATGATTAAAACAACAGTGTTTGAAAAAACAAATGACCGCTATGTTTTTCCAAGTCAATGTAAACAAGTCTTTTACTCAAAGGTTCTAGGTAAGACAGATTGGTCATTTGTTGTTAGATATGATCAAAGAGGAAGGCCAGTAAAGTATACTGTAGATGAGGAAGATGATATTGAAGAAGAATATGATGTAGAGCTAGAGAAAGAAGAATATGGGTTGACATATGAAGAAGACGAAGAAGATGAAACAGGCGTAGGAGACAATGCGCCATTTCTTGATGATGATATTGATTAAGATATGCTCGAAAATGACATTGATGATGATGATGATATCATCAATCCTTTCAACAATGTTTCTGAACTGGATGTTGATAATATTATTGAGTTGGATTATCAAGAAGAAGATACAGAAGAAGGATGATACAAATGTTGCGTTGGTCGATGAGGTACGTAACTAGATATTTTAATTTGTATGAATTATTATTATTATTATTATTATTATTATTGTAACCAGGGGAATCGGTAACAACGAAAGTATCGTACTCACGTGACATGGGGTCTAATCCTGTCGGCTGCCTTATAACCCCTAGGGAGAAACGCACAGCTCACAAGCACACCCTCCGAATAAATCGGGGTGAGAATCGACCTTGAGACCTCTTTTCACATATTTCCTTCCATTTACATGCCACTTTCCAATCAGTCTACACCCCTGTGGGCTAATTTGTATGAATTGTTATTCTCTTTAAATAATTTTTAATTATGTGGGTTAATTACATGTTTTTAAGTTTTATTTCATTTTTGTTCTAGTAGTTTCTATGCATGATCAATATGTTTCTTTTGTTTGTTATCTATTTTATATATTGGGTATTGGGGAATTGAGAGCGATGTGAGGGGGGGGAGGGGACATATGATCTTTCACCTTCATGTGGTTGGCCCTGTTTAGTAGAAAATAATTTATTCTCAAAACCAAGAGAAGTTCATTCATTCATATTTATACTCAAAGATCACTACATACCCACTCTATATATCATCTCATCTCATCCTTGCTTCGTTTTAATTTTCTAATCAGTATACAAGGGTATTGTTTTTCATTTATATTGTGCTCACTATTTTGTTATGTGGTAGAATAGGAATAACACTACAAATCATAGACCTCCATACAGCCTAATCATGGATGCCATTAATTTGGAAATTTTGTTTATTTCCAACATCATTATATTCACTATAGATTGTTTAGAGGACAATTCCTTTGCACAACAAAATGTAAACCTCATATAGGTTGGCAAACAAAACCATCATTTTTGCAACACTACTCATATATAGATAAATATAGTTTCCAAGAAACCAAAAAGTAACTTTCCCCTCAGGCTTCTAAGATCCACTTGTCATGGGAAGCTTGTTAGACATACCTACAACAAACCCGACCCTCTTTTTGATTAACATGTTGAAAAATTAGTTCAATGAAGCTCACTCTCCCTTTGTTGATCAATTATCTGGGTTATTTCTCTTCTTTGTTGAGAATGAGGAGAGCATAATAAAGGATATCACACTTATAATATGCACTCAAATTCATCGCAAATAAGCATGGTTGTATATATTGATAGGTACTGAGAATATCACATAGAGAACTAGACATTGGAAGACAAAATTCTCTTTTTCTCTTCCTATATTACACATAACCTAAAAAACAATTGGTATCAAATAATTCAATGCTCAACTTCACCGATCAACATTAAAGTTGTCCAGTAGGAAATTCATAATATATGTCATTTGGAAAAGTTTGATAAGGTATATATCATTCACCACGTTGGATATCAAAGATAATTGGATGAGACAAAGAAACTCTGTTAATTTATGGTTGTGGGATGTGTGAGAGGATTTCATGTCTTTGACAATTAAATGTATATGTTTAAGAGGTTATTATTAAGTCGAGGCTTCCTTGTGATTTGGCATAATCTAGTAAAAAACCAATTATGGAGAACTCTTTTCTCCTCTTTGGAGGTTTTATTAGTCTTTGATATTAGATGTTCTCTATATTTATATGGAATTGGGTAGAAGCAGGTTACAATGAAGCTTTTACTTAACCATGTGCTCTTAAAAAATAATAGAAAACCGTTTCAATTACTAGATAGTTTTGGAATGACTCTCTCTATTACCGAGGTTTACTAAAAACTGTAATTTATTGGGTTTCCTAATGTTTAGGATGATTATTTGATGACATGTGATTATGAATGACTCATATATAAAATGATCAACTACAACAATATAACACTATGCCTTACTTATCATGTCATTTGGGTAATTATTGCTTATATGTTGAATAAGAATGGAAACATCCTTATATTTGGACTCCTGATACTTGGAATCACCTCAAAGGATGAGTATCCACTCCTCTTGTTAGAAGTGGACTCTTAGTAGTGGTGTAAATACTAGAATTGATATTTATTATTTACAATCTTTGACAATTTTGATTCAATTATATTCATGATAAATCAATGGCGATATTGTGATTATGTTTCAAGATTTTTAAGGATACTGAGGATCTAGATAGTATTAATGAACTATTTTCATTGAATATGGGGATGATAATCACATAATTATTGAATTTGAAGTGATTATCATTCAAAGATGACAACTTGAATTTTATTGATGAAGATGATGCACAATTTGGAACTCAAAACTAAAGAAGTTTTCATACTTGGTTTTGAAATATCAAATTGGCTTCAAGGTCGTATCCCTGTTGAGAGGGAGAGAATATATTGTAACACCCCTTGGTGCATGTGGTTACTATATATTTTCATTTTT
>SNQJ01S0185447.1:0-10711 GCA_010110895.2 Picea sitchensis | reverse complement strand
AAAAAAAAAAAAAAAAAAAAAAAAAAAAAACTTCCAATTTGTGCCCAAGAAAGAAATCTAATACCACTTGTAGTAAAAATTGACAAATATAAGAGAGAATAAACTGTAAAACTTCATAAAAATACCCTAAAATTGAAATTCACCCAAAACTTTAATTAAGAACAACACATGAACCCTTAAGGTAGGGTAACTCCATCAATCACTCCTTATGGAAGGAATCACTCCACAAGACATGCTTTCTACAAAAATAAATACATCCAAAACACCTCCAATACAATGATACTCATGTGTATTTATACTTTCTCATGAGTATTCCTAGGGGTCTATGCCAAATACCCCTTATTATTATATTATTTCCTTTTAATTATAAAGTGAGTTATTTATATTGTAAGAAGTATATTCTTTTTGAGAATATAAACGTTTTTTTTCTCTAGAAAAAAAAGTGGGCTATTTAATACCCATCAATTACCAAGTGGGCCTATTCCATTATCATGGCCATATTACATTCATTATTCCATTGGGTAATCCCTAGGTACATTGCATTCCATCCCCCATGGCATGTTTCACCCTCAAAACATGGGAATAATCCATGTAATATGACCTAGTAAGTAATATAATTAATTGGTACCATGCATGAGCATCCATCCGTCCTAGTGAAATGTGGACACAAGGTCCAACTATGTCCTTTCCTCGATCTTGATTTTGTTTTTTTTTGGATCCATGTCTTCACCATGTTATTCCGATATTTCCATGCATTGAGTTTAGTCTTCCACGTTCTTCCAAGTTGGTTTCCTTTTTGGTTCCATGTTGATCCATCGTAAGTTTTCCGATGCTCATGCCCTTGTTGTGACGACTGATGTTTCTTTGAATGGTGCGAATGGAAATATACAACAAGCTTAGTTATCGATTCTTCTTTCTTTGAATCTTCAACATGTGGTTCCTTAGCTTCTTCTTCCTTCCTAGGTATTTTCTTCAAGTGCTTTTGTAGGATTTTCTTCCAATTCAACCCTAAACTCTTTATTTGATGTGTCATTAGGTACTCCAATTAATTTCCCTGCAAGGACCGTTTCATGTGCCCCATTGGGCCCTTATCATATAAATAAACCTTGATAGATATAAGAGATAATAAAATGTAAAACTTCATAAATAAACCCTTAACCTCCAAGGATAATAAAACATTCACCATGAACAACACAAGAATATGGAGAGAACAACCCTTAAGGTAGGGTAACACCATCAATTTCTCCTTATGGAAGGAACCACTTCACAAGCCATGATTTCTACAAAATAGTACATTCGACACATCTCTATCGCAATGATACTCATGTGTATTTATATTTTCCGATGAGTATATCTAGGGGTCTATGCTAACTACCCCTTATTATAATATTATTTCTTTTTAATTACATAGTGGGTCTATTTATTACCCATCAACTACCTAGTGGCCTATTCCATTATTATGACCAAATTACATTCATTACCCCCTTGGGTACCTCCATATATATCCCATATTATCCTCCCTAGGTACATTACATTCCATCCCCCTTGGAATGTTTCATCCTTGAAACATGGGAAGAAGCCATACAATATGACCCACTAAGAAATGTAGTCAATTGGTACCATGCATGAACATCCATCCATCCTAGTGAAATGTGGACATGGGGTCCAACTATGGCCTTTCCTCAATATTGATTATGGTTTCTTCTTGGGATCCATGTCTTCTATGTGCTATTCTGATATCTCCACACATTTATTTTAGTCTTCCATGTGCCTCCATGTTGGTTCTCTTTTTGGTTCCATGTCGATCCATAATAAGTTTGTTGATGCTGATGCCCTTGCCTTTATGACTGTCATTTCTATGAGTGGTGTGGGTGGCGATATACAATAACCTTAGCTATCATTTCTTCTTTCTTTGATGCTTCAACATGTGGCTTATTATATATTTTCTTCCTTTTTATGCCATTCTTGGTGCTTTTCTTCAAGTGCTTCTATAAGTTATTCCAATTCAACATTCGACTCTTCATCTAATGTTTCATTAGGTAATACAATTTGTTTCCCTGCAAGTACTTGTTTAGGTGCCCCCTTGGTCCTTATTTCTTAGTAAGAGAAATATCCTATAATGTTATTTTCTTTTTATTGTACCATAGCTTCAAAATGTTCTTTCACACATTAATATTAGTTATATCAATTGAGTCCATGCAAGGATATCCCAAAACAATATCCACATCATCCATATCTATATCATAAAAATATGAATGCAACATATATTTATCCATGGTAATCGTCAAATATTTAAAAATTTAGAAGGGAAGATCCAAATCCAGACTTGGAATATAGAGTGCTGGAATTGTGGGAAGAAAGGACAACTGAAGAAAGACTGTAGAGCTCCAAAGAAACAAAGAGATGGACAACATGAGAGAAATCAGGAAGCAAATGTAACAAGTGATGTGTTACACGATGCTTTGATTCTTTCTGTAGATAATATTTCTGAGTCTTGGGTAGTAGATTCAAGGGCTTCATTTCATGCGACACCCCATAGGAAACATTTTCTAGATTATGTTCAAGGTGATTTTGGACAGGTTCATTTGGGTGATGATACACCATGCAAAATTGTTGGAATGGGAAAGGTAAAAATAAAGCAACGCAATGGAAACCAATGGTTGTTGAAAGAGGTAAGACATATTCCAGATTTAAGGAAAAATCTATTTTCAACATGATAGTTGGAAAGTGAAGTTTGTATATCAATATTTATAGATAAGATGTGGAAGGTCATCAAAGGATCATTGGTGATAGCAAAAGGAGAGAAGGTAGGTACATTGTATTTATGTACTGGTAGTACTGACTCTTCTATCTATTTAGCTTCTACAGGAGTGGATACAACACTGTGGCATCACAGGCTTGGACACATGAGTGAGAATGTGATGCAGATACTTCACAAAAGAAATTTGTTGTTAGATCTTAAACAAATTGATTTGGACTTCTGTGAGCATTGTGTTTATGGAAAACAGAAGAGAGTCAGATTTCTCATAGTCAGAAAAGAAAAGAAGAATGAAAGGTTAGAGCTTGTGCATACAGATGTATGGGGACCAACTCATGTATCATCTCTTGGTGTCTTTCGTTATTATGTTACTTTTATTGATGATGCAACTAGAAAAACTTGGGTTTATTGCATTCAACAAAAATCTGATGTTTTTGATACATTTAAGAAATGAAAAGCTTTGGTTGAGAATGAGACATGAAATTTTTTTAAGTGTCTCAAATCAGATAATGGAGGTGAATATTGTAGCAAGGAGTTTTATGATTATTGTTCATACCATGGGATTCATATAGAGAAGATAGTTCCAAGAACACCACAAGAAAATGGCGTGTCAGAAAGGATGAACACGACAATCATGGAGCATGCAAGGAGTATGAGATTGCATGCTAGTTTGCCCTTACAGTTCTGGGAAGATGTTGTAGATACTACTGTTTAATTAATAAACAGAGGACCTTCAAGCTCTTTGGAGGGTAGAATTCCAGAGGAGGAATGGACAGGAAAAAAGGTTAACTATTCTTTTTTGAAAACTTTCGGTTGTGAAGCATTTGTCCATATTGATAAAGAAAATAGAACAAAGCTTGAGGCAAAATCCAAGAAGTGTACCTTTATTGGATACGGTGTTAATGATTTTGTTTATCTCTTATGGGATTATGAAAATAACAAACTCATTAGCAGTAGAGATGTCATATTCAATGAGAAGGTCATGTACAAAGATTAGTTGGAGGGAAAGAAACAGGAAAAAGAAAAACAAGAATACATAGTGCTTGATGAGATTACTGAAAAAGAAATTCCAAAGGAATCTGAAAATCAAAATGTACAAAAACAGGAGCAGTAGGTACCTCAAACAGTTGCAAGTGTTGTTAGAAAATCTACCAGGTTAAGTATACCCCTTGAATGATACTCTCCTTTATTGTATTATTTATTGTTGACTGATTCTTGTGAACCAGAACGTTATGAAGAGGCAGTGCAGGTAGACACTAAAAAGAAGTGGGAGAAAGGCATGAAAGAGGAAATGGATTCCTTGGTAAATAACCATACTTGGGACTTGGTTCAGTTGCCTGCATGAAAAAGAGCATTGCAGAATAAATGGGTTTACAAGTTGAAGGAAGAAGATGGGGGAGAAAAACGGTACAAGGATAGACTTGTTGTAAAGGGGTTTGCACAAAATAAAGGTATAGATTTTGATGAAACATTTTCTTCTGTTTTTAAAATGACTTCAATTAGGACTATTTTGAGTCTCATGGAAGTAGAATATTTGAATCTTGAACAGTTAGATGTAAAAACAACTTTTCTCCATGGGGATTTGGAGGAAGAGATTTATATGCATAAACCACAGGGGTATGAGGTCAAAGGGAAGGAAAATTTGGTATGCAGGTTGAAGAAGAGCTTGTATGGCCTAAAACAAGCTCCAAGGCAGTGGTATTTGAAGTTTGACAGGTTTATGACAAAACATGGTTATAGTAGATGTCATTCTGATCACTATGTTTATTTTAAAAGGCTAGAAAATGGAAGCTATATTATCTTGCTATTATATGTAGATGACATGCTTGTTGGAGGGTCTAACATGCATGATATAAATGTGCTCAAGAAGAAATTAGATAATTCATTTGCGATGAAGGATTTGGGTGCTGCAATGAAAATCCTTGGTATGATAATAACAAGAGACATGAAAAATCGCAAATTGACATTGTCTCAGAGTGAGTACATAGAGAAGGTGTTGGAAAGGTTCAGAATGCAGAATGAAAAACCAGTTAGTACACCTTTGGCCATCCATTTCAAATTAACTAAAGAAATGTGTCCCAAGACACAGGAGGATATAAAATACATGTCCAGGGTCCTTTATTCATCAGCAATTGGCAGCTTGATGTATGCAATGGTTTGCACAAGACCAAATATTGCACATGTAGTGGGAGTTGTGAGCAAGTATATGAACAATCCAGGTAAAGAACATTAGGAGGCAGTAAAGTGGATTCTCAGGTATTTGAGAGGTATTGCTACTCATGCATTATTTTTTGGAGGACCAAACACTTTTCTACAAGGATATGTTGATTCAGATATGACAGGTGATAAAGACAACAGGAGGAGAACCACATGGTATGTTTTTACTATAGGTGGAACAAAAGTAAGTTGGGTTTCAAAAATGAAAAAGGTTGTTGCACTTTCAACAACAAAGGAAAACATAGTTACCAACTTAATGAGAACTGTGACCTCAAAACGAGAACTCTGGCCCAAAAAACCCATATTTTTTCATAAAAAACATCAAAATCAACCCCCAAATCAAAAAGCGGTGCTACCGGTAGCACCATTTTTAAAACGGGGTGAAAATTACAACTTTTTTCAAACATGGGCTTCAAAACTTAGACAGTAGCTCAGAAAAACCTTAAAATCAACACCTAAAAACAAATAAGATGTTTTTGATTTTTTTTTTCTTTTCAAAACGTTACATTTTGAGATCATTTTAAATCGTATTTTTATCACTTGGTACCATTAAAACCAAAACCTCAAAATCAACCATCAAATTGAAAAGTACTGCTACCGGTAGCATCCATTTTAAAATTGGGTATGAAAATGACACATTTTTATAATGTGGTAAAAGAAATCATAATTACTATAAACAAAATCATAAAAGAAACCCTTAAATGTTTACTTTTTAAATGTTATTATCACACAATTCCACAGGGTAATACATAATGCCATGAGAAAATATCACAATATATTTAAAATTCAGCGTCCACTTTTTAATAATTTTTTACTTTTAATAATAAAGCATTAAATACAAGTTACATTGAATGGAAACCTGAAAGAATAATTTCTTAATTAGTATTGTTATATTGACCATGTTAAAACATATGAGCTAGAAATTTTTATGAGTTAACAAAATTGTGAAAGACTAAGAAAAATTAGAAAGAAATGAAAAAATTAAAATTTCCTCGAAAACAATAATTTAAAAATAAAATAAAAAAAAAAAAAAAAAAAAAAAAAAAAAAAAAAAAAAAAAAAAAAAAAAAAAAAAAAAAAAACTAAAATAATCAAAATTCAATAAAAAAAAATAAAAATCTAAAAAATAAATGAGTAATAAAAACATTAGAAATATTACCTAAGCTAAAAGTTTATTTAATTTTTTTATATAATAATGTGAGATAATGTAAAGAATGTATATTATAACTATGTTATAATATAACATTGTTATATTATAGCATTGTTATATTATAATATAAACAATGTTATGTCTATATTATAATAGAGAATCCACTTTAATATTAGAGAATCATATTTAAATTTGTAGTCAAAATAATCAATCCACAAGTTAAACATATCTGCCAAATATAGCTTTGCCATGCCTAATATATGCATGCCTGTTTATATAATTTTCAAGAGCAATTAAGAAAATGAAATACCTTTAGAAGTAAGATTATTGTAGAAATAGAATAACAATCAAACATGCAATGATTGAATCTTACCAGAGATAGTCTTCCTTGTTATATGATTTCATGTACATTTGTGAAATTTTAGGTTAATTGTATTATAATATTCTTCTTTAAGTTAATATTATTTTCACAAGAATCAATCTTATTTGGAAGTAAATGCAAGAGAGGGGACCTAATTGTGTCAATATTTGTGGAATACAATTTCCATTATATGATTTGCGTTACAAGTAATGTGTAAGTAGCATTCACCATTTCTCTATCCATTTTCTTCTACATAAAACAAAATATAAAACCTTGTTTAAAAATCCAAACCCTTATCTTGTTTAAACCCATTTAAACATTTTATAATATCATTTGCATTTACCAAAGGGGTTTATGTTGGAGGAAAGTTCCATATCCATTTCTTCTACTGAAAACAAAGATACCAAAAACCTTGTTTAAAAAATCCAAATCCTTATCTTGTTTAGACCCATTTAAACTTTTCATAATATCTTTTGTTTACCAAAGGGGTTTATGTTGGAGGAGAGTTCCATATCCATTTCTTCTAAGGAAAACAAAGATACCAAAAACCTTGTTTAAAAATCACCCATTGTTTTAAACCCATTTCAAAACAATTAAAAATAATATACATACAATTAGGAAAATAGTTTGAAAGAAGATGAGGATGGATGTCATCCATGTTTAGAACAATAATAGATTCAAAAATGATGACTATGGGTGCTTCACCATCAAACTTTCACATTTGATCTCATGGAAAATGCATATAATGATCTGCAGAATTTAGGGCAAACATGATCGCAACAAAAATGCATATAATGATCTGCAGAATTTAGGGCAAACATGATCGCAACATCTACACAGATTTCCATAAACCCTAGTGTAGGATGCATTTTCTTTTTCTTGGAAATTCCACCTAGAAAATGTCATATCCTATTAAACAGTACAACTAATACTCCTCTTTACATAACATTTCTTGTGACGGTGCTAGTGGTTATCCCTCGGTTTCAAACAATACAGTGGATGATGGGTTTTTCTCTTATGTCTGGTGCGATAATGTGCTGTTGTGAGTCGTGACTGTACTAGCGAATACCTCTTGGTTTCAAACAATACAATGGATGATGAGTTTTTCTGTCGTGTCTGGTGCGATCATGTAGTGTTGTGAGTCGTGATGGTGTTAGTGAGTATCTCTCGATCTCAAATAGTGCAGTGGATGATGAGTTTTTCTTTCGTGTCTGGTGCGATCATGTGGCATGGTACGGTGGTAATATCTATAAGAAAATTTCCATTCACATTTCTCTTTAATTCTTATTCGAACAAAGATGATTAATTCTTATTCGAACAAAGATGATAATTTTTGGGGATTGCAGACCAGAAAGTTCTCAGTACAACAAGTTTCCATATTTGCTGAAGTGAAGGGATGGAAGAATATGATAAATATGTAAATATATATGAGAATGACTGAAGGACACAATCGCAACAGCTCTTGGATGGTTGTGTCATGGAAAACAAGTGTAATTTGAGGGCTCTTTTGGCATCGCCCCAGCCCCCTCGTGGGCCTGGCCGTGGTCCTGGGCGTCCACAAGAGCTCCTCCTCCCATCATCAACCGATCAATATTAACATCGGAGAACATCTAATTGAATATTTCCACATATAGGAGGGAGATAAATGATTCTCTTACATGATCCATGAATCGGTGCTCATGAAAGGAAAAGTTTAGCTATGATTATTCAATTGATTAAGGGACTGGATCTACTCATCACCCGGAGCTGACTGATGATCCACTTACTAATATCGAATGAAATCAAAATATTGATTCGTCCACTGCCATCATCCTCCTCCCTTAGATCGATCATGAGCAAGCATCAAACGTTTTCAATCGATGATCCATGATCGGGCTCGGAACACAGCTAAAATATGTGTTCGTATATATGATCGGAGTACAGAGAGGGGGGTGTCGATCGATCTTCGCATAGAACATCTAATCATCAATCTCAAAGAAATCAATCAATCTCAAAGAAATCTTATGAGACGACTCTTTTGATAAAAAGACAGAGCATTTGAAAGAGAGTGATCTCTCTCTCTTCTACAACATGATCCCGAGCAAGAACACATGAAGAGAGAAATCATAGAGAGTGATCTCTCTCTCTCTTTCTAATGAAACATTATAATCGAACATGCTACCTAACCTCTCTTGGAAGACAAGTGGAGTACAAAATATAAAGGGAGAGGTTATACCTTTTTCATTGAGTGATATAGTAGTGGACGGTTTTCATTCAAACCCACTATTTCAAACGAAAAAGAAAGAAAACTAAAGCAGAATTAGAGGAGGGGTGGGAGCTTCTTTAGGTACACAGTTGGTTGGTCTAATCGTTTGAGGTTCCTTTCCTTCCATTGATGTGGTGGGTAGTGCAATCCTATTCACTTTTCTCTTACTCTCCCATCCGGGAAGAGATGGTATTTTTCAAATAGGAGCTTCTTTTTCCATCTGGCCCTGCAAATCATTGATTGGTTGGTTTGAATGAGCAAGCTCGTATCCAACCTTATTATTACCTATAGCTCTAACCCTAATCCCTCCTTTCCGTCTTGAAGACTAGCCCATCTCGAATCCAAAACATGGAAATGATGATCATGTATGCCACATCTCAGTGTTCGGGGGGTATAAGGTCGATTCAATGCCTTGCCCGTATCTATGAGCTTTCTATGAGAGGAAAGAGAAAGAGCATTTGGAAATAGGAAAATCCTTTAACGAACACACCTACCTATGTAATATTTGTGAACAACTTGAGTGAGAAAATAACACTACATTGATTTAAAAGAGATTGAGAGACATTGATTGAGAGACATTTCGATCAATCAAACCCTTATATATAGTTCTAGTTGATTCCACTTTATAAGTAGATCAAGTTGGAATTCAAGCCCAGTTTAAGCGTCCGTTTCATCACCCTTTTCTTTAGTATCTGAACCAATGTTATGACCTCGTCCAGTCCCATTTGACCGTGTGAAAGCATCAATAGTCTCATCATAGAAGAAGAGGGGGTAGCAGTAGCTGGGGCAAAGGGCAAAGGCCGCTTCATCAACACCAACCAGAGTCAAGGTGACAGAACCCCGCAAAGCATCCCTCCCAGTTTCATATCCAGTTCCAGGTGTGGATTCAGTACCAAGTCCAATCTCCATTTAGGTTTACCCAGCTTCACCAGTAGCTTGAGCGCCAATAGTTGAGAGAAGAGCCAAAAGAGGCAGTTGTTTCATCCATTGACCCAGAAGAAGTACCAGTAGATTTAGTGGACCCAGTCGAAGAACCAACTAACCGAGTTTACCCATCAGCACAGGCTCAACACAGGCAGGGTTCGAACTTTGATTAATTATTACTTGACACAATTATGAATTCAGGAGCGGAGGAATGAGTTTACCCCCAGCCCAGGTGCAATTCATTTCTCCCGGACCAGCAGCTAAGGCATCAGATCTCGTTGCAGAGCTTCCAATTTCAGATTCAGTAGCGTAGTACCTAGTAAAAGAGCGAGTAGCTAAAGTGTAAACAGCACCAGTTGCATTTGATTTCACCCTTTAGCTTGTTGCAAGTATAAATAAATCATGGTGAAGGCAACAGTTTATATAGTACCCATAGCAGAAGCAAAGACATAGGTAGCAAGCAGTCTTGAACGATTATGGATTGAGTCGAAGAGGAAGCACCATCAACAACGTATCCGGGTGCAGATACGAATTCATTCATTGGATAAAAAATTCCAGTATTGGTGAATGTGTCGGTTGATTACTCTAGTTATCCAGTTCTGGTATTTTGTGACCCAGTCAAAGAACCAGTTGATTCAGTAAAAGAAGCAGTTCTAGGCGTAGATACAGTTTCCATGATTATATTAAGTGGCAAAAGCATAAGAAGCGATTGACCCGGTTCCTGCAACATATTAAGTAGCCCTAGTTCCAACTTTTGACCTTGTTGATTGAGTATAAGCAGACCTCGCTAAAGAAGCAGTAGTGGTTTAAACACCAATTCATTTGATAACAGAGTTATAACGAACTATGTTATATTATAGCATAGTTATAATATAACTGTGTTATAATATAACATAGGTATAGCATAGGTTTATGTTTTTTTTTAGTTTTTTTAATTTGCTTTCGCAAATTTTATTTTTTTAAGGTTTTTATATAAATTTTATTTTTTTTTGGTTGTAGTTTTAAAGTTTTTCAACTTATTTTTGTGAATTGTTATTTAAATTTTGTATTAAAATT
>SNQJ01S0185445.1:27203-41904 GCA_010110895.2 Picea sitchensis | reverse complement strand
ATTATTTACCTTTTAAAATATCTTAAACCACTTTGACTACTTTGACCTTTTGGGGCTTCTAGATGACATATGAGGGTCCTCCAACTTCGTAAGGCCATAACTCTCAAACCGTGAGGAGTTATGTGATGTTCCACATACCAACAGAAATGGAATGACATGTACAGTACATATATAATAGTATTATATGAAAATATATCATAACTCATATCGTTATCCATCAAACAAACTTGGGTCCATTACCCAAACCTAGGATCTCCAACTTCTCATGGCCATAACTCTCTAGCCGTGAGGAGTTATGTGACGTTCCACATACCACCAGAAATGGAATGAAAAGCACTATACATCTAGTATAGTTTACCTAACAAATTCATTTTCCTTCGTCTCATTATTCCACAATTAAGCATGGGTTCTCTTACTCGACAAAGCATCTTCCCGTGAGGAATTTCACCATAAGGGGACCACTTTGGAGTTCATCCATATTTACTTCTTATCAACCATGACAAGACAATAATGAGTCATATTTACATCAAACAATCTTGGGTTCATTACCCAAACCTTTGTGTTCCTTCTGCCTCATTATTCCACAATTACATGGGTTCTCTTACCGACAAAGCATCTTCCTCCGTGAGGAATTTCACCATAAGGGGGACCACTTTGGAGTTCACATCCATATTTACTCTTATCAACCATGACAAGACAATAATGAGTCATATTTACATCAAACAATCTTAGTTCATTACCCAAACCTTTTGTGTTATGGGTTTTCTCAAGGGTTGACATCAATGACAACCAACCTTAATAAACAACCTCCCCATATCTGTGTTGTCAATAGCTAATACACCCCCACAACTTGATTTTAACCTATTGGGAGAACTCCAGAACTTGTGTGTCAAAATATCACTACTACAAGAAATAAGGGACATACCTATTTATGCTAAAAAATTTCAAGATCTATGTCTTAATAAACCTAGGAGAAAAACCAGGGACCCACCCACTATCCATGTTTTGGTACTATTCAACCTAATTTTGTGTAGATACAACCATCAAATATGATGACCCTGGGAATTCAACAATTATTGTCTAGATTCAAGGGAAGACCCTTTCCAATACATTAGTGGACCCAGGGACAGATATTAATATCATGACCAAGGAAACCTAGAAAATGTTAGGCTCTAAGAACCTTAGACCAGCCCCACCCACCCTTTGACTATAGGGGATCTTGGAGGATGTTGTTATCTCTGTGGAATATTGGGAATATCTAGTATAATTCATGATCTTTCATAATAACTATCACATTGAATGCCACCTTTGATTTTTTGAGGATGGTTAGCTAATAACACCTATATCATATGTGATAGGGAATATGACGATTGGGGATTCCTATGAATTTGGTCTCACTCACCAACAAAGCCCCGGGATGGCATGTGAAATTTTTTATGGGTTTATTTCAAACTTGAATATGAGAATGTCGAGCCCATGTTGAAAATTGAAAAATATTTCTCTTTTAAAACTAAAATGGAGGATGATGTTATCAATAATTTTATTAGTAACCCCTCCTCTGTTTCTCAGCCTGTGTCTCAACTAATAGAAACAATAGAAAATAACTAAGTTGATGATAATCCTGAAATGAATCTAGAATAATAGGAAGAAGGCATATAATAAAACACTATTCACAATAACATCCCAATTGAAATCGAGGTAGGGAAAACCCTAAACATTAATCCAAACATGACCCCTACACAGACTGACAAGCTGTTACAAGTTCTAAAAGAACAAAAAGAAGCCTTCACATGGGATTACATGATAAGAATGGTGTACACCCCTCGATCTCCATATCCATCATATTTTACATAAAAAATATTGCATCCCACCTCTAATAACCAAGAAAGGAGGATGAACCCCACCCTGAGGGACATTGTTAAGAAGGAAATCCATAAACTATTGGATGTTAATTTCATTTATCCCATAACTCCATAGCTTAATGGGTATCACTTCAAGCATACCAAAAGAAAAAGAAAATGAAAACCCAGGATCCTGTGGACTATAGAGAATTAAATAAAAGCCATGCAAAAGACCATTTCCTTTGCCATTTATTGACCAAGTCCTAGACACACTATCAAGAAATAAGGATTTTTCTTTCCTTGATGGATTCAAAGGATATAATCAAAGTCATATTTCTTCTTAAGACTAGGATAAGATTACTTTCACCTACCCCTGGCTTCAGCACATTTTCTCATAACGCCTCCTTCCTTTTTTTCTTTCTAATGCACCATCTACATTCCAATGGGAGATATTAGGCATTTTTTCTGATCTATTTAATGATAGTGTTGAAATATATATGGATGATTTACTCCATATGGAATTGAGTTTGAAGAGGAACTATCTAATCTAGAAAACACACTCCAACAATGTATGCAGACTAACATCCCTCTAAGTACATAAAATTGTCACATGATGATGACAAAAAGAGTAGCCTTGGGAAATTTTATCTCTGTTGATGGGATTCAGGTTGATCCAACAAAAATTCAGGTAATATTGAGTATGCCACCTACAAAAATGTAGAAAGAGGTACATATATTTTTAGGGAAAAAGTGGTGTTATTGTCATTTCATTGAAAATTATTCCAAAATCACATCTTCTCTATTTGTATTTCTTATGAAGGATGTAACTGCCTTTCAGGGATTGACAATCATTAATCTTCTTTTGAAAAATTAAAACACCGTGTTCATAACTCATGTCTTATGCAGACAATATTGGAAACTACACTTTCACATCTTCTTGGGTGCCTCTGACACTATTGTTGGATCCTGCATTAGGAAAAGATGAGGAAAAATACATCCTTACACCACTTATTACACCAACAAAGATTAACACAATCAACATAACTGAATTACATGGTAACTGAAAAAGAGTTCCTTGTTGGTGTGTTTGCAATTAAACAATTTTGGCACTAAATAACTGATTATCTTGTCTTGATACACACAAATCACTCAAGTATTATGTATTTAGGTAATAAACCCATTAAAAGTGCATGAGTTATCATATGGTTGCTATTAATGAAAGAATTTGATATTATCATTATTGATAAACCTGGGAAAGACAATTTGGTAGCATATTTGTTATCTAGACTTATTGAAAATACTAAAAACTCTACTATAGAAGACATTTTTCTGGATGAACATTTGTTTTCAATGTCTTCCCATACACCATGGTATGCAAACACTATTAATTACCTTGCTGCAGGGAAGTTTCTGCACCACGTATTCCCAAGGGAAAGACAAAATATCATCCAACAAAGTGCCATATTTTTTTGGATAGGTGGACATCTCTTTTACATAGAAGCATATCTTATAATTCAAATATGTGTAAGAGAGGATGAGATTCAGGACATTCTCAAGGCCTGTGTTGTCATGATGGGCCCTGTGGAGGGAGTTTTGTAGCTAAAATAACATGCCATAAAACACTATGCATGGGTTATTATTGGTCCATTGTATTCCATGATGCAAAGAAATATGTAAAGGATGTGATAGCTGCCAGCAGATGGGACAACCCATTCAGTCTGATCAAATGTCGTTACAACACAACCAAGAATAGAAACCTCGAGAAGTGGGCTCTCGACGAGGGTCTAATCAACCTTTATCACATAAAAATAATATATCCCTCATATGCATGAATTATGTAACAAAGTGGGTATAGGAAAGGGATCTCCTAAAATCCACAAGGAAAGTTATTATGGACTTCTTGTTTGAATAAATATTTTTACAGTATGGGAATCCAAGGGAGATAGTTACTGACAGAGGAGCAGTGATCATTGGAAACAATATTGAGGCACTTCTTACAAAATATGGGATTTGGTATCGAGTCACTTCTCCTTATCACCCACAAGAAAACGGGTAGGTTGAGAGAACCAATAAAGCACTGGAAAATATTGTTACAAAGACAGTCGGAATCTCTATGGGATTACAGGACAACTTGAGAAATAAAATGGTCCCATTCCATTTGAGTTGGTGTATGGTAAGTGTTCCATATTTCTGATTGAATTTGAATTCAACACACTCAGAGCTATTGTACAGGTTGGTCTATATTTCAAAACAACACAAAAGTATCGATTAGAACAACTCAATGATATTGATGAAATATGTATGGTTGCATTGCAACATACCGAGACAGTGCAAATGAACAATGCAAAGTGGCTAACAAGGCTCATAAAAAATGTTTCAAAGTATGATATTGGGCACTTATACGACCCAATTTTAAATTATTTTAAGGGAAAACTTCGTACTAGATGGTTGGGTCCTTATGAGGTAGATACAATCTTCGAAAATGGGATTGTTAAATTGATAACCATAGATGAAGAATGCACCCATCTACTTTACAATGGACATCATCTGTGGTTATGTCATCATCCCACCTCGAGGGAATATTTCGTCAAGCAGGTTTCTTCCAGCATATGTGTAGAAATGTTGCATGAGAAAGGACAACCCTGCACACCTTCACCTCCATGACCATTAAAAAAAAACCTAACTATGAAAAGACCTTAAAGGAACAATTGGATGGATTTTAGCTGAAAACCAATCATAGAAGTTGGCATCCTAGAAAATAAATAAATAAATAAGTAGATAATAAATAATAATTTTTAGTTGGTTTTTCAGCCTATTTTTTTTACTTCAAAATAAAATATTCATGTTAAATTCTAAATTCTAGGACAGTATGACCTTTTTCTCTCTACAAGAATGATATTTCAACTTCTACAGGGATTTTTTACTTGTCAAGTAACAACACAAGAGACCGAGTAACAACACAATCAATTGTTGAAACTTGTTTAAGTTGTAGCCTAAGATGACACTGAAACTTGTCCAAATACCAGTATGATGTAATATCAAGACACCGTTTCTTTCAGATCCTTGGTTCCAACATGATTAGAGGTCCACTATGTTTGAGTTGAAAGAATTATTCCAACATTGTCCACTTGTCAATTTTTGTTAGACATCAATCGTCCGCCAAAAGTTCCCCCAAGATCACCACCAATTTGGCAACTGTTGTGAGTACTTTGCACCGACACTGAATCATCATAAGTGATCCGAATTTAATGAAAAGAAAAAATGAATACATACATACATTGTTGTTATATATATATATATATATATATATATATATATATATATATATATTAGTAAAACAAATATACCATAAACAATAACATAGATATAATAAAACTTGGCTTCTATTAAACAAAGAAATATGTTGAAACCTGTGAAATGCGTGACCTAAACAGCTTGCTATAATGGCAACAATTTGTCTCCGGGAGAAGATATAAACAAATGTGCTCATTCTAAGAAGATGAGTACAACAGGTCTAAAATCCATTTACATCAAACATGTGAATTTCAAAACCCTATAAATCCAAAACCCTAACCTCAGATAATATGAAGCGCCAAAAAGTCATGTGGGTTTCACAGGTGTTGTAACAACAACTTCCTGTATTAAAATTCTTTGCATAATTTATGTGGTATGTTTTGGGCATTCACTACCTCGCTGGAAAGGTCTATCCAAGAAATAAAAACTTTTTTTGAGGATTACGTTATACTATAAGCAACCCTTGTCTCCCCAAAAGTCCAAAAAAATGTAGTTTAGGGCCCCAAAACAACCCCTAAGTTTGGGACTCGAAATCTAGAAAAAATACCAAGATGAAATTGGTATGTGAGCTTGGCTGAAGAGGGTACACCAATATCCACCTTCTGATCAATAAGGAAACCACCCAATTTCTAGACTATTGACATAATTGGAATCACCTGGCAATCAATTCATCTCCATCATTGTCGCATGTACCACAATTCACAACCACTTAAGGTAAGCCTTGACAGGTATGATTTGACTTAACACTTAATTATTACTTGAAATAATTGCAATTCATAAATTCTTTGCTACTTCCCTATGAATGGATGTGGATTCCTAATCTGTCAGCTTGGGTAGCAGCTCTAATCATCAATTGCATTATTAATATCATGTGCGCATCACTACCAATTAGTAAATGCATCTACCCAATAAAATTTATAAATAAATTTGAATAAAAATCCATGCCAACCTCGTTTTTGCATGAAACAGATGTAATTGTTGCATCCATAACGCATGTAACAAGACACTAAATCCTAATAATCGAAAGGATTTGGTAATTCACATAAATGGGAGGGCTAGTAGTATGACATGAACCAGAAGATGTGGAGAAATTGCAGCAAAACAAAGTAGTTTACCAGTTCCTTCAAAATACAAGATGGACAACATACTTAGAAATATTCCAGGGATTTGACATGGAATTAACGTTGGAATTATCCCTGAATTTGATTGGCAAAAATATATGGTAAGGGTCATAAAGGTGGTTGCAACAGAAGAAAGCATAGCCAAGGTGATAGGGCTCCCACAAGAAGGTGAGCTATGGTTTTACAGGAGGTCATCTTGGTGGCTGTAGCATAAGAAATCAACACACTAAAATAACTCCTTACAACATCGAGGGAATTATTATGCATGGGATTTCTTACCTTTCATATGGAAGGATATGGCTCTCTTCATCCAAAAGTATCTTACATGTGAGGGTATTCACCAGGTAATATTTTTCTATCATGTCAAGTTGTTATCGCATGTAAGGTATAATGATCGATTGAACATCCCATATTTCTTTTAAAGGTCCTTACAACTTATGGCACACTCGATGAGAAGTGATAAACAGCCCTTAGTGATAATTACAAATTACGGCCTGGTTAAACTCTTGATTCTTGATGCCCTAGGAAGCACTCAAATGACATGGAGGAAAATTTTGGGAGTACCAGAAGAATCTGTGGAGGAATAACATGAAGAAGTGGAACAGGGTGGAAGACAAGGTAAGATGGAAATAAGGGAGATTCCTGAAGCAGCACAAGCCTCAAGGGAAATTGACCAGGATGATGATCATGAGGAAGTCGAAGATGGACAGAGGTCTAGCCATGGCATGTAGTCACCTGTGGAAAAAAATGTAGAAATTGTTGAAAAGTATCCTCCAAAGGAAAATTTGAAACCATGTGTAGTTAAGGAAGAGCACTCTGCAACACTAGCTACGCCGAAAGGTAAAAATAGATCTGTTGCAGAGTTTGTGGAATTCCTTCCCATGCAAAGAATGAGATTAATAGGCCATGAACTAGTGAGAGTATAACCACCTATCATCACCTCCTTATATTATCCATAAGAACCAACTTTGGGGGTAATTGGTGATATGGAAGTTGTTACAAATAAGACCAAGGAAGGAAACCCTCTTACGACTACTTATGAACCAATTGCAGCTAGTCATATGATTGTCACACAAGAACCATATGTATAATCAAACGATAATGTTGAGGTTGTACCTAACTTAGAAGAATTAATCACAGAACCAGGGACAATTACATAATATGTCCTGCCTATTACACAAGAACCAGACATGGATGGAATTATTGATGAGGAGGATATTACAAAAGAACCAACCACAAAACAACCAATTAATATTGATCCTGTTACACAAGAAACATGCATGGATGGAATGATTGATGAGGAGGTTGTTACAAAAGAACCAACCATCGAAGAACCAGTTAATAGTGAGCTTGTTACATAATAACCAAGCATGGATGGAGTGATTGATGAGGAGACTATTACACAAAAACCAACCACTAAAGAACCAGTTAATATTGATCCTGTTACATAAGAACTAATCATAGATGGAGTGACTGATGAGTAGGTTGTTACACAAGAAAAAACCACCAAAGAACTAGTTAATATTGATCCTGTCACACGAGAACCAAGCATGGATTAAATGATTGATGACGAGTTTGTTACACAAGAACCAACCTCTGAATAACCTATTGATATTGAGGTCATTTCAAATGAACCATTCAAATTAAAGGTGGAATAAGGGGAAACTAGCACGAGGAGTGCCATGAAAGGTAAGAATAAACCTTCCTCTATGATTAAACACGTTATGAAATTGAAAAAGAAAAATTTGAAATTGAGGTAGAAAATTAGGGAACTTAAGAGACAGATTATGGAATTATCCAAGTCTATAGGATTAAACACCTCTACTAATGTGGAAGCAACCTTTCATAAAGTGACCTCTCCAGAAAAAGGGGCTACTAAGAAACCATAGGAGGATCCCTACTCAGATTGGGAATATATTTTTATACCTACGGGATATTCACCACGAGACATAAAGTTCATAATGGAATCCATACATATAGAAGTGGAAAACAAGGAAGTTGGATTTTATACCTTTGAATTTCCCTCCTTTTAATAGGAAAATCTTGATAAGTGGGAGGAATTGGCAATGTCCTACCAAGAGGGTATGGTCCCCCTCAAGGAGCATCGAAAAATTGTTTGAAACATGGAAATGAAGAGAGAAGATGAACTAACCATTTACATGATAGAAAAAGGGAAACAAGGAGAATATTGAAAGAAATTCATGGATGCACATGACCGAGTTAAGAAAAAGAAGGAAAAAATAATAATATAGGATCATTCATTCAAGATTTGTCGAACTAAAAAATTCCTTCTCTTGTGTATGCTCTATTTCTTCAAGAGCAGTTCATCCTTTTTCATCTCACAACCATAATTGAGGATAGACCCTACATGTTCACACCTGCTAAATATTTATGGAGGTCCTTTTACGAATATGATGATATCACACAATACTCTTTATGTGAATTTTTTTTTCATGATTTTATCATGCCATATGAAAGAGAGTTTAACCCTACAGCCTATATAGGAGACCTCAAGTTGCGAGCCTTTGTGTCCTACCTACTCCATCAAGCAAAGTGGAAATTGGCCCAATAAAATGTAGAAAGGAACCTAGCCACATGTGAGATAAGAGTTAGGGATGAACCTGCTCACGCAGGTGATGCCACCAGGGCTCAAAACCTCATTTCTAGGTCTCCTCACCATTCAAGGCTAGTTGTAAGCCTTCAGGCACATGTAATTAACCAATGTGTCGGTTGTATCAACGATGCAACATCTGAGGCCTTGGAGGGATACAAAATAATATGGGAGTCATATACAGGGGCAATCAAAACCAAGGAAACCTTTGGGTTTCCAAACTTTAGAAGAGTTGTGGGGCCAATGAATAGGTAAAATTAGTGTATTGAATAGAGAGGCCCTCGGTAGATTGGCCTAAAGTTTTATTTCCCTTTAATATGGTGATCTGGATTTTATGAGTAGAAAAAAATGACTACATATTATTACCAGATGCTTAACACAGAATAACAGAGATACAGTAAAACTGGTTTTCTATTCAATAAGGAAATAAGCTGAAACTGTAAAATGCAGCAGAAAACAAACTTGTTGGAATGGTGGCGTCTTACCTCTGAGAAGAGATGTGACGGTTGTGCTCATTCACAAGAAGATGATTACAATGAGGCTCTCAAGGCCTTTTCACAATAAAGAGGAGTTTCAAAAACCCTAAACATCCAAAAACCTAACCCTAGGAGATGAAGCGCCAAAAGTCATGTGGGCCCCGTTTGGGTAAGTCAATACATCAACTTCCCGGGGTCGTAACTTTTGCATATGATCTTCGTTTTAGGCGTATGATAGCCCATTGGAAAGATCTATCCGAGGACTACAATAGTTGCATAAAATTTCATGATGAAATCCTCATGATGAAATTTTGCAACCGCAACACACCCCAAAAAACGTCGTTTAGGGCCTCAAAACGGCTCTGGAAGTTCAGGAACCGAAAAACTGCTAAAAATAGTAAATTATCAAAATTGCTAGAAAGTTGTTTTGAGCCAGCTGGAAAAGGTGGGTGGCCACTGATATCCACCTAGATCAATCCTCCATCCTTAGGAAGTAATGGTCTCCATTGTGTTGAGTTCTACCATCAAATGAGGAAATTTCTGCTAAATTTGGCCCCGGGTGAGCCACTTGCCTTGGTGCAGGAGCTGCACTGCTTTGACGACTCGATAGTTGGGTCCTTTGTTGTCGAGTGCCCTTGATTTGTGTGTCCACAATATTATCACTGGATTCCTATTGTATGAAGTCGGGGTTAGCTCTGTTGGTGTCAACTTTTCTGCTACGTCTGAGGTGTCCAATAATGGTGGGAAATAAGGCCGAAGGAGGTCCACATTGAGCACTGGGTGCAGGCCAAGGAAAGGAGGAATGTTGAGCACAAAATAATTATCCCCCATATCCTTGGTGATGGTGTACAACCCATAACAAAGTGGGCAAAGCTTCCGATGGGGTCCTGTAAGGCGTTCTTTCTACAAGTGCAACCAAACTTTGTCACCCACCTGAAACTTATGTGGAACCCGATGTTGATCATGGCGCTACTTGTACTTGTCATTGGACTTCTGTAGGATACCCTGAACCTATTGGCGGATGTGCTGGATCCTCTCAATGAACCGGGTGGCTTTGTCAGCCTCAGTTAGAGTAGGAGAGGAGTCGATCGAGGTGACCGCAAGGGGAAGTGCAACATCTATGGGACCCAATGGTTGGAATCCCAACCCCACTAGAAAGGGGTTGTGTCTGGTTGAGCTATGCAGGGCTTGTTTATAGCTATGTTGGACATAAGGAAGACACTCATCCCATGTGTGAGGGTGCTTGGAATTATACATGTGCAGGATATGCATGATCATTCGATTTATGACCTCGGTTTGGCCATCTGTCTGGGGGTGGAAGGCTATGGATTTGGTGAGCTTGGTGTCCAGCAGTGACCAGAGGCTCGACCAGAATGTGTTGAGAAATTGACTGTCCCGATCTGAGACAATGGTTTGTGGGATTCCAAAATGTACCCAGACTCATTCAAAGAAGTGCTTGGCAGTGGCTTCTGTTGTGATTATCTTCTTGCAGGCAACCAGAATCGCCATCTTAGAAAAGCGATCGACAACCACAAAAACACAGTCATTTTCCTGCTTGGTGGACGGGAGGCCCGACATGTAGTCCATTGAGATGGATTCCCATGGTCTGTCGGGAGTAGGAAGAGGGGTGTATAGGCCCTGTTTCTTAGTGGTTGGTTTGGCAATAGCACAGGCAGTGCAAGACCTGATATACTTATTGACCTCCTGTCGAAGTTTCGGCCAGTAGAAATTTTTTTGTAGCATCGCCACTGTCTTTTCGACTTTGAAGTGTCTTGCCACCCGACTGTAGTGGGATTCCCATATCAACTTCACTCGCTCACTTGAGGTAACACATATATGGCCCAGACGACAAAACAACCCATCCTAAAGATGGAAATTATCGATAACTGCCTTTGCCCCCAACATTTGGTAGGTGGTGGTGAAGTCCGGGTTTGTCTCATAGAGTTGGGGCCATCCAGAGGTCTCATGGTCGTAGGAGTCTAGCACTATGGTGAGTGTCGCGACTAGTGGTCTGCTGAGGCAATCAGCGACACGGTTGGTGCTTCCTGTTTTATACTTGATGTTGAGGTTGAATTGTTGCAAGTATGTGAACCACTTTTGATGGTGGTCATTCTACAATTTTCCATATGTCTACATGAACTGAAGTGGCTTATGATCAGTGTGGATGACTCTCTCCCTCTCAAGAATGTAATGTCTCCACTGGCGGTAGGCTTGCACAATGGAGTACATTTATTTGTCGTAAGTAGGTTACTTGAGAAAAACATTTGATAGTGTCGCACTATGATAGGCCATGGGGTGGCCGTGCTGCATGAGAATGACACCCACAGCATAGTCTGAAGCATCAGTCTCAATCTCAAAGGGTTTTTGTAGGTATGGTAGTGAAAGTACTAGGGCTAAGCACAAGCGATGCTTCAAATCTTCGAACGCTTGTTGTTGGGGCCGGCCCCATGAAAATTTATCCTTACCACCACCCCTGGTTATTTGGCTGAGGTCCCATGCAATATGGGAGAATCCCAACACAAACCTACGGTAGAAATTGGCAAGGCCACAGAATCTCTGAAGCTCAGTGAGTGTGGTTGGGGCTCGCCAATCATGGATGACTTGGATCTTGGCTAGATCCACATGTACGCCATGTTGATCAATGATGTAGCCTAGGTAATGGACCTTGTCCATGCCAAAGGAGCATTTTTCCAAGTTGGCGTATAGCTTGTGCTATCGTAGGGTGTGCAGAATCTGTTGAATATGTTGCAAGTGTTTGATCCAAGTCTTGTTGTAAATGATAATGTCATCAAGATACACCACTACAAAAGTATTGGTGAATGGTCGTAGGATATCATCCATAATCCTCATGAAAGTAGCTGGATCATTTGTCAGACCAAAGGGAATGACCAACCATTCAAAAAGGCCTTCCTTTGACTTGAAGATGGTCTTCCATACATCTATCTATTCTATCGAGACCTCGTGGTAGCCAGACTTTAGATCAATATTATTGAAGTATTTGGCCCCCGTGAGTTGATCAAGGAGGTCGTCAACTCGGGGAATTAGGTATCAGTTTCTGACTGTGATTTTATTCAGAGCCCGATAATCAATGCAAAGTCGCCAGGTTCCATATTCCTTCTGTACCAGCACGATTGGGCTCTCACAAGGTGATGATATAGGATGGATGTGCCCCTTGTGCAACAATTCTTGGATCTATCGCTTGATATCCTCATCTCTATCAGAGAGCGGTGATAGACTGGCCCATTGGGAAATGGTGCGTCGGGGGTCAGATCGATGGGGTGCTTGACCTAGCAGTGTAGAGGTACCCCATGTTGGCAAATTCAGTGAACAGACAGCGAATGCTTTTCATTGATGACAACAGTGGAGATGGCAGAATAAGAGATTCGAACGTAAAAGCTCAGGAGGAACAGCATTGAGGAAAACACGCGCAACAAAGATCGAGATAGATTTTGTAGAGGAGAAGGAAGATGGTGACCGTCGGATCCCATTCAAATTTCTTGAAAGACTGACAGCCATCAGATCTGCAGAAGCTGCGTAGAAGTTAAGCGCAGAAGTAGGCATGCAGGAGAATAGATCTGAGTTGTAGGATCTGAGAAGAAAACCTGACAGCCGTCAGATCTATAAGAGACGCACAGGGGTTAAGTCCTACTGTGCAGAGGAGAAATCCCAGACAAGCCATCGAGATATTGGAAAGAGAATCCTAGCCGTTGATCTGGGCAGGACACGCATCATCATTCTGGTGAGGCATCGGGATTTTATAATGTCCAATTCACTTGACATCGAAAACTCCGAAATCGCGATATGCGATTTCGCGATTTGATCTCAGCCGTTAAAGCAAGCATGAGATATGGACCGTTGATTTTCTTCATCAGAGAATCGGGGATCAAGATTTTATAATGTCCAATTCACTTGACATCGAAAACTCCGAAATCGCGATATGCGATTTCACGATTTGATCTCAGCCGTTAAAGCAAGCATGAGATATGGACCGTTGATTTTCTTCATTGGAGAATCGCGGATCGGGATTTTATAATGTCCAATTCACTTGACATCGAAAACTCCGAAATCACAATATGCGATTTCGCGATTTGATCTTAGCCGTTAAATAAAGCATGAGATATGGACCGTTGATTTTCTTCATCGGAGAATCAAGGATCGGGATTTTATAATGTCCAATTCACTTGACATCGAAAACCCCGAAATCGCGATATGCGATTTCGCGATTTGATCACAGCCGTTAAATAAAGCATGAGATATGGACCGTTGATTTTCTTCATCAGAGTTTCGGGGATCGGGATTACAATATGCAAAGAACACAATGCAACGAAAACCCTGATTTCACGATATGCGAAATCGCGATTGAATCTGAACCGTCAGATTCAACATGTGATCTAGACCGTCGATCCAACTCACATCAGATAGGGACACGTGGCACATCCAGGAGTCAGTGGAGGACAGGTGTAAGGAGTACAGAGGAAGTCGGGAATCGGCATATCGTGGGTCCAAGGGGTGTATGCCCATTATCATTGTAAACCCCGAAATCCCGACGAGAGGTATAGTGACAGTCACATGATAGATGGTCACATGGACCATTGTGTAGCCAGAAGGGGCTAAAGCTCGAGAAAGGATCACATCGGGGATCGGAGAATCGGGGGTTCCGAGTACATGTACATCTTGACACTGAGAATGCCGAAATCGCGATGATTGAAATCCCGATGGGATCTAAACCGTTGGATCAAATATTGATCGGAGGGCTGCTGTTCTTTCTCATACATTAACGCTTCAGTTATGAATCCGTTAAGAGAAATGGACTGATCATGACAAATCGGTTAGCGTTTCAGTTGCCAAGACAGATGTCCTTGTATTACCTATTGGAAGGGGAAGTGGAATTGTCAAGGAATCGTGTATAAAAGAAATGAGCGAGACTGAATTGCGCTAGCTGTTCTGAAGGGAAAAAGAATGAAACAGTAAGAAGGAGATGCGTGGTGTGCAATTATAGATGAGATCCAGAATTTGATGAAAAGCAGAGTAGAAGCTGAGCAGAACGATAGAGCAAGCAGAATTAGAGAACAATGTGATGTAGAGGAGACTTGCTGGGTGGACAGAGAAAGAGAAGAATTACAGAACAAAAAAAGAATGGTAAGAAGTGATTTATCTGCATAAGTTGTCTGTGTATTCATTACTTTAATATTTTAGGGAGGTTTGGAGGTGCTCGGGAGGACTGTTGTCCTCAGAAGTTCAAGTGGGTGCTTGAACACAGGAAGTTGTAGCTTCCATTTGGTTGCAGCCAGAGAAACTAGGGTGGCAGGGTGGTGCTAGGGAGAACAAGTGTTCTCTGTTATACAGGTTGGAGCCTGT
>SNQJ01S0185445.1:17017-27193 GCA_010110895.2 Picea sitchensis | reverse complement strand
ACAAAGCATCTTCCCGTGAGGAATTTCACCATAAGGGGACCACTTTGGAGTTCATCCATATTTACTTCTTATCAACCATGACAAGACAATAATGAGTCATATTTACATCAAACAATCTTGGGTTCATTACCCAAACCTTTGTGTTGCGGGGCTTTCCTCAAGGGTTGACATCAATGACAACCAACCTTAATAAACAACTCCTCCATATCTAGAAAGGTTGTCAATAGCTAATACACCCCCACAACTTGATTTTAACCTATTGGGAGAACTCCAGAACTTGTGTGTCAAAATATCACTACTACAAGAAATAAGGGACATACCTATTTATGCTAAAAAATTTCAAGATCTATGTCTTAATAAACCTAGGAGAAAAACCAGGGACCCACCCACTATCCATGTTTTTGGAAAATTATCTAACCTAATTTTGTGTAAGGATACAACCATCAAATATGATGACCCTGGGAATTCAACAATTATTGTCTAGATTCAAGGGAAGACCCTTTCCAATACATTAGTGGACCCAGGGACAGATATTAATATCATGACCAAGGAAACCTAGAAAATGTTAGGCTCTAAGAACCTTAGACCAGCCCCAATCTACCCTTCGACCAGGGGGGATCTTGGAGGATGTTGTTATCTCTGTGGAATATTGGGAATATCTAGTATAATTCATGATCTTTCATAATAACTATCACATTGAATGCCACCTTTTGATTTTTTGGAGGACATGGTTAGCCACGAATAACACCTATATCATATGCAGGATAGGGAATATGACAATTTCTCGTGGGGATTCCATGAAAAATTTGGTCCTTTACCCACCAACAAAGCATGGCATGGCATGTGAAATTTTTTTATGGGTTTATTTCAAACTTGAATATGAGAATGTCGAGCCCATGTTGAAAATTGAAAAATATTTCTCTTTTAAAACTAAAATGGAGGATTATTTTATCAATAATTTTATTAGTAACCCCTCCTCTGTTTCTCAGCCTGTGTCTCAACTAATAGAAACAATAGAAAATAACTAAGTTGATGATAATCCTGAAATGAATCTAGAATAATAGGAAGAAGGCATATAATAAAACACTATTCACAATAACATCCCAATTGAAATCGAGGTAGGGAAAACCCTAAACATTAATCCAAACATGACCCCTGCATAGACTAACAAGTTGTTACAAGTTCTAAAAGAACAAAAAGAAGCCTTCACATGGGATTACAAGGATATGAATGGTGTACACCCTGATCTCCATATCCATCATATTTACATAAAAAAATATTGCATCCCCACTCGACAACCGCGAAGGAGGACGATCCCTGCCCCGAGGGAAAATGTTAAGAAGGAACTCCATAAACTATTGGATGTTAATTTTATTTATCCGATAACTGATAGCGAATGGGTATCACCTCTCGTTATTATCCAAAAGAAAAATGGAAAATCGAGGATCTGTGTGGACTATAGAGAATTAAATAAAGCTATGCAAAAAGATCATTTCCCCTTGCCATTTATCGACCAAGTCCTAGACACACTATCAAGAAATAAGGATTTTTCTTTCCTTGATGGATTCAAAGGATATAATCAAAGTCATATTTCTTCTTAAGACTAGGATAAGATTACTTTCACCTACCCCATCAGGCACATTTTCATAATGTGTCCTTCCTTTTTTTCTTTCTAATGCACCATCTACATTCCAATGGGAGATATTAGGCATTTTTTCTGATCTATTTAATGATAGTGTTGAAATATATATGGATGATTTACTCCATATGGAATTGAGTTTGAAGAGGAACTATCTAATCTAGAAAATACACTCCAACAATGTATGCAGACTAACATCCCTCTAAGTACATAAAATTGTCACATGATGATGACAGAAAGAGTAGCCTTGGGAAATTTTATCTCTGTTGATGGGATTTAGGTTGATCCAACAAAAATTCAGGTAATATTGAGTATGCCACCTACAAAAACGTAGAAAGAGGTACATATATTTTTAGGGAAAAAGTGGTGTTATTGTCATTTCATTGAAAATTATTCCAAAATCACATCTTCTCTATTTGTATTGCTTATGAAGGATGCAAACGTCTTGTGGATTGACAATTGTCAATCTTCTTTTGAAAAATTAAAAACACCGGTGTCTACAACTCATGTCTTATGCAGACAATATTGGAAACTACACTTTCACATCTTCTTGGGTGCCTCTGACACTATTGTTGGATCCGTACTAGGAAAAGAGGAGGAAAATAATCCTTACACCATCTATTACACCAACAAAAGATTAACACACCAACAGAACTGAATTACATGGTAACTGAAAAAGAGTTCCTTGTTGGTGTGTTTGCAATTAAACAATTTTGGCACTAAATAACTGATTATCTTGTCTTGATACACACAAATCACTCAAGTATTATGTATTTAGGTAATAAACCCATTAAAAGTGCATGAGTTATCATATGGTTGCTATTAATGAAAGAATTTGATATTATCATTATTGATAAACCTGGGAAAGACAATTTGGTAGCATATTTGTTATCTAGACTTATTGAAAATACTAAAAACTCTACTATAGAAGACATTTTTCTGGATGAACATTTGTTTGTAGTGTCTTCCCATACACCATGGTATGCAAACACTATTAATTACCTTGCTGCAGGGAAGTTTCTGCACCACGTATTCCCAAGGGAAAGACAAAATATCATCCAACAAAGTGCCATATTTTTTTGGATAGGTGGACATCTCTTTTACATAGAAGCATATCTTATAATTCAAATATGTGTAAGAGAGGATGAGATTCAGGACATTCTCAAGGCCTACCATGATGGGCCCTGTGGAGGGAGTTTTGTAGCTAAAATAACATGCCATAAAACATTGTGCATGGGTTATTATTGGTCCATTGTATTCCATGATGCAAAGAAATATGTTAAAGGATGTGATAGCTTCGAGCAGATGGGAAAACCCATTAAGTCTGATGAGATGTTGTTACAAACACAACCAGTAATAGAAACCTTCGAGAAGTGGGCTCTCGATTTAGTGGGCCCAATCAACCCTTTATCACATAAAAAATAATATATCCTCATATGCATGAATTATGTAACAAAGTGGGTATAGGAAAGGGATCTCCTAAAATCCACAAGGAAATTTATTATGGACTTCTTGTTTGAATAAATATTTTTACAGTATGGGAATCCAAGGGAGATAGTTACTGACAGAGGAGCAGTGATCATTGGAAACAATATTGAGGCACTTCTTACAAAATATGGGATTTGTTATCGAGTCACTTCTCCTTATCACCCACAAGAAAACGGGTAGGTTGAGAGAACCAATAAAGAACTGGAAAATATTGTTACAAAGACAGTCGGAATCTCTATGGGATTACAGGACAACTTGGAGAAATAAAATGGTCCTATCTCCATTTGAGCTGGTGTATGGTAAGTGTTCCATATTTCTGATTGAATTTGAATTCAACACACTCAGAGCTATTGTACAGGTTGGTCTATATTTCAAAACAACACAAAAGTATTGATTAGAACAACTCAATGATCTTGATGAAATATGTATGGTTGCATTGCAACATACTGATATTGTGCAACAACAATGTGCAAAGTGGCACGAAAAGCTCATAAAAAAAATGTTTCATCCATGAGATTGGGCACTTATGTATGACTCTAATTTTAAATATTTTAAGGGAAAACTTCACATTAGATGGTTGGGCCCTTATAAGGTAGATACAATTTTCAACAATAGAACTGTTAAATTGATAACCATAGATGAAGAATGAACCCATCTACTTTACAATGGACATCATCTGTGGTTATGTCATCATCCCACCTCGAGGGAATATTTCGTCAAGCAGGTTTCTTTCAGCATATGTGTAGAAATGTTGCATGAGAAAGGACAACCTTGCACACCTTCACCTCCATGACCATTAAAAAAAAAACTCTAACTATGAAAAGACCTTAAAGGAACAATTGGATGGATGTTAGCTGAAAACCAACTTGCTAGAAGTTGGCATCTGAAAATAAATAAATAAATAAGTAGATAATAATAATAATTTTTTAGAAGGTTTTTTCAGTCATTTTGTTTGTCTCAAAATAAAATATTCATGTTAAATTCTAAATTCTAGGACAGTATGACCTTTTTCTCTCTACAGGAATGATATTTCAACTTCTACAGGGATTTGTTACTTGTCAAGTAACAACACAAGAGACCGAGTAACAACACAATCAATTGTTGAAACTTGTTTAAGTTGTAGCCTGAGATGACATTGAAACTTGTCCAAATACCAGTATGATGTAATATCAAGACACTGTTTCTTTCAGATCCTTGGTTCCAACATGATTAGAGGTCCACTATGTTTGAGTTGAAAGAATTATTCCAACATTCTCCACTTGTCATTTTTTGTTAGACATCAATCGTCCGCCAAAAGTTCCCCCAAGATCACCACCAATTTGGCAACTGTTGTGAGTACTTTGCACCGACACTGAATCATCATAAGTGATCCGAATTTAATGAAAAGAAAAAATGAATACATACATACATATATATATATATATATATATATATATATATATATATATATATATTAGTAAAACAAATATACCATAAACAATAATATTAGTAAAACAAATATACCATAAACAATAACATAGATATAATAAAACTTGGCTTCTATTAAATAAAGAAATATGTTGAAACTGTAAAATGCAGACTGAAACAAGCTTGCTATAATGGCAGCGACTTATCTCTGAGAAGATATGTAACAAATGTGCTCATTCGCAAGAAGATGAGTACAATGAGGCTCAAAAATCCATTTTACATCAAACATGAATTTCAAAACCCTATAAATCCAAAAACCTAACCCTAGGATATGAAGTGCCAAAAGTCATGTGGGTCGGTCGAGGTAAGTTGTAACAACAACTTCCCAGGGTTGTAAATTTTGCATACGATGTATGTTTTGGGCATTCAATACCTCGTTGGAAAGGTCTATCCAAGAAGTACAACTTTTATCAAGTTGAAGGGAATGCCAATGGTATCCCGTGGCTCCCCAAAAGTCCAAAAAAATGTAGTTTAGGGCCTCAAAACAACCCCAGAAGTTTGGGACTCGAAAATCTAGAAAACAAAATACCAAGATGAAAATTGTATGTGAGCTAGCTGGAAGAGGTGGGTGGCCACCAATATCCACCTCGATCAATAAGGAACCACCACTTAGACTATTGACATAATTGAATCACCATAAATCAATTCATGCTCATCATTGTCGCATGTACCACAATTCACAACCACTTAAGGTAAGCCTTGACAGGTATGATTTGACTTAACACTTAATTATTACTTGAAATAATTGCAATTCATAAATTCTTTGCTACTTCCCTATGAATGGATGTGGATTCCTAATCTGTCAGTTGGGGGTAGGTGTCGAATCCATCACCTGTACATTAATATCATGTGCGTACATCACTACCCAATTAGTAAATGCATCTACCTACTAAAATTTAAACTAGAAATTTCCAAATTTGAATAAAAATCCATGCCACCCTCTTTTTTTCATAAACAGGATGTAATTAAGTTGCATCCATAACGATGTAACAAGACACTCAAATCCTATCAATCGAGTGATTTATAATTCACATAGATGGGAGGTTCGATTGTACGACATGAACCAGAAGATGTGGAGAAATTGCAGCAAAACAAAGTAGTTTACCAGTTCCTTCAAAATACAAGATGGACAACATACTTAGAAATATTCCAGGGATTTGACATGGAATTAACGTTGGAATTATCCCTGAATTTGATTGGCAAAAATATATGGTAAGGGTCATAAAGGTGGTTGCAACAGAAGAAAGCATAGCCAAGGTGATAGGGCTCCCACAAGAAGGTGAGCGATGGTTTTGTAGGAGGTCATCCTTGGTGCATGTAGCATAAGAAATCAACACGAAATAACTCTTACAACATCGAGGGAATTATTATGCATGGGATTTCTTACCTTTCATATGGAAGGATATGGCTCTCTTCATCCAAAAGTATCTTACATGTGAGGGTATTCACCAGGTAATATTTTTCTATCATGTCAAGTTGTTATCGCATGTAAGGTATAATGATCGATTGAACATCCCATATTTCTTTTAAAGGTCCTTACAACTTATGGCACACTCGATGAGAAGTGATAAACAGCCCTTAGTGATAATTACAAATTACGGCCTGGTTAAACTCTTGATTCTTGATGCCCTAGGAAGCACTCAAATGACATGGAGGAAAATTTTGGGAGTACCAGAAGAATCTGTGGAGGAATAACATGAAGAAGTGGAACAGGGTGGAAGACAAGGTAAGATGGAAATAAGGGAGATTCCTGAAGCAGCACAAGCCTCAAGGGAAATTGACCAGGATGATGATCATGAGGAAGTCGAAGATGGACAGAGGTCTAGCCATGGCATGTAGTCACCTGTGGAAAAAAATGTAGAAATTGTTGAAAAGTATCCTCCAAAGGAAAATTTGAAACCATGTGTAGTTAAGGAAGAGCACTCTGCAACACTAGCTACGCCGAAAGGTAAAAATAGATCTGTTGCAGAGTTTGTGGAATTCCTTCCCATGCAAAGAATGAGATTAATAGGCCATGAACTAGTGAGAGTATAACCACCTATCATCACCTCCTTATATTATCCATAAGAACCAACTTTGGGGGTAATTGGTGATATGGAAGTTGTTACAAATAAGACCAAGGAAGGAAACCCTCTTACGACTACTTATGAACCAATTGCAGCTAGTCATATGATTGTCACACAAGAACCATATGTATAATCAAACGATAATGTTGAGGTTGTACCTAACTTAGAAGAATTAATCACAGAACCAGGGACAATTACATAATATGTCCTGCCTATTACACAAGAACCAGACATGGATGGAATTATTGATGAGGAGGATATTACAAAAGAACCAACCACAAAACAACCAATTAATATTGATCCTGTTACACAAGAAACATGCATGGATGGAATGATTGATGAGGAGGTTGTTACAAAAGAACCAACCATCGAAGAACCAGTTAATAGTGAGCTTGTTACATAATAACCAAGCATGGATGGAGTGATTGATGAGGAGACTATTACACAAAAACCAACCACTAAAGAACCAGTTAATATTGATCCTGTTACATAAGAACTAATCATAGATGGAGTGACTGATGAGTAGGTTGTTACACAAGAAAAAACCACCAAAGAACTAGTTAATATTGATCCTGTCACACGAGAACCAAGCATGGATTAAATGATTGATGACGAGTTTGTTACACAAGAACCAACCTCTGAATAACCTATTGATATTGAGGTCATTTCAAATGAACCATTCAAATTAAAGGTGGAATAAGGGGAAACTAGCACGAGGAGTGCCATGAAAGGTAAGAATAAACCTTCCTCTATGATTAAACACGTTATGAAATTGAAAAAGAAAAATTTGAAATTGAGGTAGAAAATTAGGGAACTTAAGAGACAGATTATGGAATTATCCAAGTCTATAGGATTAAACACCTCTACTAATGTGGAAGCAACCTTTCATAAAGTGACCTCTCCAGAAAAAGGGGCTACTAAGAAACCATAGGAGGATCCCTACTCAGATTGGGAATATATTTTTATACCTACGGGATATTCACCACGAGACATAAAGTTCATAATGGAATCCATACATATAGAAGTGGAAAACAAGGAAGTTGGATTTTATACCTTTGAATTTCCCTCCTTTTAATAGGAAAATCTTGATAAGTGGGAGGAATTGGCAATGTCCTACCAAGAGGGTATGGTCCCCCTCAAGGAGCATCGAAAAATTGTTTGAAACATGGAAATGAAGAGAGAAGATGAACTAACCATTTACATGATAGAAAAAGGGAAACAAGGAGAATATTGAAAGAAATTCATGGATGCACATGACCGAGTTAAGAAAAAGAAGGAAAAAATAATAATATAGGATCATTCATTCAAGATTTGTCGAACTAAAAAATTCCTTCTCTTGTGTATGCTCTATTTCTTCAAGAGCAGTTCATCCTTTTTCATCTCACAACCATAATTGAGGATAGACCCTACATGTTCACACCTGCTAAATATTTATGGAGGTCCTTTTACGAATATGATGATATCACACAATACTCTTTATGTGAATTTTTTTTTCATGATTTTATCATGCCATATGAAAGAGAGTTTAACCCTACAGCCTATATAGGAGACCTCAAGTTGCGAGCCTTTGTGTCCTACCTACTCCATCAAGCAAAGTGGAAATTGGCCCAATAAAATGTAGAAAGGAACCTAGCCACATGTGAGATAAGAGTTAGGGATGAACCTGCTCACGCAGGTGATGCCACCAGGGCTCAAAACCTCATTTCTAGGTCTCCTCACCATTCAAGGCTAGTTGTAAGCCTTCAGGCACATGTAATTAACCAATGTGTCGGTTGTATCAACGATGCAACATCTGAGGCCTTGGAGGGATACAAAATAATATGGGAGTCATATACAGGGGCAATCAAAACCAAGGAAACCTTTGGGTTTCCAAACTTTAGAAGAGTTGTGGGGCCAATGAATAGGTAAAATTAGTGTATTGAATAGAGAGGCCCTCGGTAGATTGGCCTAAAGTTTTATTTCCCTTTAATATGGTGATCTGGATTTTATGAGTAGAAAAAAATGACTACATATTATTACCAGATGCTTAACACAGAATAACAGAGATACAGTAAAACTGGTTTTCTATTCAATAAGGAAATAAGCTGAAACTGTAAAATGCAGCAGAAAACAAACTTGTTGGAATGGTGGCGTCTTACCTCTGAGAAGAGATGTGACGGTTGTGCTCATTCACAAGAAGATGATTACAATGAGGCTCTCAAGGCCTTTTCACAATAAAGAGGAGTTTCAAAAACCCTAAACATCCAAAAACCTAACCCTAGGAGATGAAGCGCCAAAAGTCATGTGGGCCCCGTTTGGGTAAGTCAATACATCAACTTCCCGGGGTCGTAACTTTTGCATATGATCTTCGTTTTAGGCGTATGATAGCCCATTGGAAAGATCTATCCGAGGACTACAATAGTTGCATAAAATTTCATGATGAAATCCTCATGATGAAATTTTGCAACCGCAACACACCCCAAAAAACGTCGTTTAGGGCCTCAAAACGGCTCTGGAAGTTCAGGAACCGAAAAACTGCTAAAAATAGTAAATTATCAAAATTGCTAGAAAGTTGTTTTGAGCCAGCTGGAAAAGGTGGGTGGCCACTGATATCCACCTAGATCAATCCTCCATCCTTAGGAAGTAATGGTCTCCATTGTGTTGAGTTCTACCATCAAATGAGGAAATTTCTGCTAAATTTGGCCCCGGGTGAGCCACTTGCCTTGGTGCAGGAGCTGCACTGCTTTGACGACTCGATAGTTGGGTCCTTTGTTGTCGAGTGCCCTTGATTTGTGTGTCCACAATATTATCACTGGATTCCTATTGTATGAAGTCGGGGTTAGCTCTGTTGGTGTCAACTTTTCTGCTACGTCTGAGGTGTCCAATAATGGTGGGAAATAAGGCCGAAGGAGGTCCACATTGAGCACTGGGTGCAGGCCAAGGAAAGGAGGAATGTTGAGCACAAAATAATTATCCCCCATATCCTTGGTGATGGTGTACAACCCATAACAAAGTGGGCAAAGCTTCCGATGGGGTCCTGTAAGGCGTTCTTTCTACAAGTGCAACCAAACTTTGTCACCCACCTGAAACTTATGTGGAACCCGATGTTGATCATGGCGCTACTTGTACTTGTCATTGGACTTCTGTAGGATACCCTGAACCTATTGGCGGATGTGCTGGATCCTCTCAATGAACCGGGTGGCTTTGTCAGCCTCAGTTAGAGTAGGAGAGGAGTCGATCGAGGTGACCGCAAGGGGAAGTGCAACATCTATGGGACCCAATGGTTGGAATCCCAACCCCACTAGAAAGGGGTTGTGTCTGGTTGAGCTATGCAGGGCTTGTTTATAGCTATGTTGGACATAAGGAAGACACTCATCCCATGTGTGAGGGTGCTTGGAATTATACATGTGCAGGATATGCATGATCATTCGATTTATGACCTCGGTTTGGCCATCTGTCTGGGGGTGGAAGGCTATGGATTTGGTGAGCTTGGTGTCCAGCAGTGACCAGAGGCTCGACCAGAATGTGTTGAGAAAT
>SNQJ01S0185444.1:4908-18730 GCA_010110895.2 Picea sitchensis | reverse complement strand
TGGTGGGGCTGTAGTCACCCGTCCACGGAATTTCCTCAACAATGCACACAGGGATATCATCTTCCAGCTCGATTTTAGGATCGCTTCCATCCTGGTAGTTCGCTACCATGGCTTGGGGTTCCGGGGTGGTCGCCAATTCCTCCATGAACGGTATTTCTTCAACGTAACAGGTAGGAAACGCATCCGCGACACCATCCTCCGCCCTGTTTCTAGGCTCAATTGCCATGGTTTCACTGGTACGCCCGGCCCCAGTCTCCGCAATGATGGCATGCAGAGCCAATTAGTCAGCTCGAGCATTCTTTCGAAGAATGGAGGTCGCCAACGACAGAGCACGCTCTAGCTTCTCTTTCCGTTGCCTCTGCGCTTTGTGGGTGTACCAGGCCGAGCCACGGCGAGGCCTGCCCCGCTTTCTGGTCATGTTTGCCAAGGGATATATAACAATACAGAGAAGATGCAACGAGATGAGAGTAAGCCAGGACGAGAAGGAAACAAAGTTGCACCAGAGCTCCCAAACGACGGGAAGACTCGAAGCGAGAGAAGACCAACTCTATCCAGGCGCTCGAAAATACAAATTTCCAAAGACCGGATTCACCTAGTTGTCCATAGACCCTGTCATGTTGAGTGCGTTGTGAGCGAGAGTTTTCGCACGAGGGAGGTGTCCCTCCTCCGTATAACGGCTGTAATGGTCGTCTACCATCGTAAATGCAAGGCGGATGGGTGGCGGCCATCAACATTTATGCTGTGGCTTAGTGCTGAGCCAGGTGGCGAGGAGTTGTCGCATGTCACCCCATCTGGGGCAAATGCTATCAACTTTGAATTGTACAAAATATTATATTATTTTATTTTAACTTTAACACTCAAATAATTGTGAAAGAAAAAGTGCAATTGTCATCCATTTTAATCCTACCTACAAAATATTATTTTATTTTATTTAAATGTGCCTAAGAAAAAGGTACCCATTAAATGAGAACAACCAAAAAAATAAAAAATGCATATCCATGCCAATTATTTATTTAACAAGATAGGCCCCCAACTTTTGACAATATATATAAAAAATATATATATATTTATTACAATAACATTGGGGGAAGTGAACGTAGCAATAAGACTTCAAAGTTTTTGGCCAATAAGATATCACATAAAAGGGATTTAAAATTTAAAATAAATAATTATTTTTTAAAACTTTGGATAAAGGGGTGTATATTTTATGGTCAACCATGAACTAATAGAAAGTCAAGCCTAACTCAAAGCTATATACCATGCCTATCGGCAGGTATAATAAGACCTATACTATCATCATCAATTCACACATCATTTTGAGGAATGTTCATTATCCTCTCCATCTAAACTCAAATCCCACAAAAATAAGACCTATACTATCATCATCAATTCACACATCATTTTGTTTAATAAATTTAAAGTGAAAAAGTCAATAATATCTAGTTTGATGGTTGAGAGGAATGTTTATTATCCTCCCCACCAAGATTCAAATCCCACAAAAAAACCTATACTATGGTCATCAATTCACACACCATTCAGTTTAAATACTTTCCAAAAATAAAATAAATATATATAATATATAAAAATTAACAAATTCAAAACTACACTTTCTCTTTCATTGTACTTACTTCACGTTTACAATGTAATATATTATCTAAATATCCCCAGTCACTCTCTGAATGTCTCGTTTTCCATGATAATCTTCAAACCGCAAATGCTTTTGGAAAATTCATTTCACTTTACCATCTTTTCTCTTTTGAGCGAATTTCCCTGTTTTGGAAAGGGTAGATGCGATACGGTTCTGCCCATAGGCTACCTGTCCAGCACTCATTTAATTATGTGACCTACTTTGTAGTAGTGGCCGTTTAATGTCAATGGTGGTTTGCTGATCATCAACATCTTCAACACCATTAATGTTATTGGAATATTCTGCTCCACTCTCACCCCGCTGCTCGGTCTCATGGTCATTTGCTTTACCCCACAGCACAGAATACAGACCCCCCACAATCAAAATTGTGCCCACCACACTGCAGGCACAAAGCATATCAACAACTGTGAGTTATCTTCAGAAATGTAATATAAAATCGCAGTGAGCTGCCTTCAAAATTAAGATCAGACAACGCTGGCTGATCGGTGAAGGAATTACTGTTCAATACTAACCTTCCCGCATGAAGATTGTCATGAAAAACAAGACATTCCAAGAGTGATACTAATATTGTATTCAAGAGTGGTCCTTTTATGTGTACACACCACGTTTGCACAAAGAACCCAAATGCTGAACACAACACTCCCTGAAAAAAACAGTAATTTCTACCATCATTCTATGGCTTGGATCAACCTATATAAAGAGAAAAACCATTAAATATGTTATATTTCATTGTACATAAAGAGAAAAACCATTAAATATGTTATATTTCATTGTACAGTATACACATAGCTGAGAAGCTCAATATTCCAGCTTATGGACCAGACACTTGGTGTCTTATATTCACAGATAAAAGGTACAATCTAGACTAAAATTCTGCTCCAAGTATGTGGAAACAATAATAAAAGAAGAAAACCTGAAAATGATATTGGGAATGAACGCTTTGCTTATTGATTTCATATTGAACTATTTAAATAATAACATAAAACAGTTATACCGTAACTGTAAATTAACTAAACTAACTGTAACTGTAAATTAAACGAGATTACAACTCTTAACATTCCCTCTTAATCTAGTGAATTATATTATTAATAATGCCTAAACTTTGATGTTGAAATTGAAAACATCTCTTCCCAAAGGTTTAGTGAAGATATCAGCTAGCTGAGCTTTAAAACCACAAAATTTGAAAAAATGTCACCATTTTTACGAGTTCACAAATGAAGTGAAATTGAGTATCAATGTGTTTGCTTTTTTTATTAAACACATTATTCTTCGACAAGAAAATGGCAGAGTTATTGTCACAAAAAATCGAAATAGGTTCTTTTGTCATATATCCAAAAATTCATCAAGAGCCTTTAAGCCAAACTGCATGACATACGCCATTGTTTTCGCTAATTAAGCATATTCTTCTTTCTCTCCTCTATATAGAAAACTATGGTTGCTTCTTAGATTCCCATGAAATCAAATTCCTTCCAAAAAGAAAAGCATAGCCAGAAGTGTTTTTTCTGTCAGCCACACTTCGTATAATGGTCGGTATAACCTGTAGTTACATACTCTCTGTTGAAGTCACCGGTGGTACCACAAACCATAAGTGGTTGTACCTACAATGTATCTTAAGATTCTCTTACCAACTTTCCAATGAGAATACTTAGAAGATTCCATAAACCTGGAAATGTAACTTGTTGTATATGTTATGTCAGGTCTTGTAGTAGTAAGATGCATAAGACTACCAACAAGTTGTTTATACAATGTGGAACTTATTACTGATCCCAAATCTTCCTTGTTTAATTTAGTGCCAAGAGCAATAGGAGTGTTAGCAAGATTACACTTTTCCATCTTAAATTTTTTTTTTTTTTTTTTTTTTTTTTTTTTTTTTACTAATAAATATACCATGATCATATTGTTTTACTTCAATGCCTAAGAAATACTGTATCTTAATCCAAGATCCTGCCATTTCAAACTCATTTTCACAGCCGATCTAAATTCATCTAACATAATGTTTCTTGTGTAGATCATGTCGCCAACATAAAGACATAGGATGAGAATATTACCCTGCTGATTTCCTTGATATACAAAGTAGGCTCATTTTCACTCCTACTAAAACCATCTTTGAGTAAATAATGATCAACTCTACTATACCAAGCTCATGGAGCTTGTTTCAAACCGCATAATGGTTTCTTTAATTTGTACACTCGATTCTTTTGTGTTTTAACTTCAAATCTAGGTGGTTGATGAACATAAACTTCACGAATACCCATTCAAGAAGGCGACTTAACATCCATTTGATAAATAGGCCACTTATTTTCTGTTGCAATGGCCAAAACAAATCGAATAATAATATCTAATCTTGCTACAGTGCAAAAGTTTCACCATAATCAATGCCAGGTTGTTGTGAAAACCTATGGCAACTAACCTTGCTTTGTGTTTCTCAATCTCACCTTTTCATTCAGCTTTAGTTTTATAAACCCATTTGACACTTATGACATTTTTATCTACTGGTAGATCAACTAAATCCCATGTATTGTTTCTTCAATAGCTTCATTTCCCATTATTCATTGGTGATCTACCCATACTCCTTTTGTCTTTGGCAAAATTTCATCAAACAAGTAGGTTGAGATGAGAAAAATGCAAATTGTACCACATTATCATCTTGGTCATATATATATCACGCAAACTTCTCAATCTTTGATGAATAAGTCTAATCCTAATCATTTTTGCTGAGATGAAGATGAATCTCACCTCTAAGATGAAGAATCTTTATGAGATGAAGAACTACTTTTATTTTGAACTTGCAATCTTGGAAGACTTGTTATTGATTCTTCATGTTCATCTAAATTTGTAGGTGCTTGATGTTCATCTAACTCAAGAGAAGGATTGTGAGGAGTATTTTTTTCCATTTCATCCCATGATTTATCTTCCATAAACTTAACATCTCTACTTACTAGGAATTTCTTAGTAATAGGATTGTATAATCTGTATGCTTTTGATGGTTCACTATAGACAATAAAAATGTAATTCTCACTTCTATCATCATCAAGCTTTTTTCTTAGCTCTTCAGGAACATGAGCAAAAAGACCAAAAAATTTTCAAATGAGAAACATTTACCTTAGATCCACTCCATTTTAATTCAGGTACTTTATCTTGAACACTGAAAGTTGGTGATCTGTTGGCATGTAAATTGAACACACTTAACGCTTCACCCCACAATCTTTGACATTTTTCTTCTAGTAAACTCCCCGCCATGTTCATGATGGTGTACTCTTTCCTTTCAGCCATTCCTTTTTGTTGTGGAGTATATCTAGTATTCGTTTGCTTTTTAATACCATGATGTTTACAAAAATCAACAAACTCTCTTGATCATATTCACCTCCATTTGATCTCAAAACTTTGACAAATCTGCTACTTTGTTTCTCTGCTTCAGCCCTGAATTATTTGAATCGAGTGAAAGTCTTGGATTTGTGTTTGGGAAAATAAACCCAAACTTTCATGCTACAATCATCAAATAAATATCGGAAAATAAAACTTCCACCAATTGGATCGATTTTTATTGGTCCATAAGTCTGTGGTGGACTAACTCTAAGCACTCTTTGGTTCTATAAGAGGAAGATGGAAAACTATCTCGTTGGTGTTTTCCTACTATGCAACTTTCACAAGAAGGAATCTCATTAATCGAAAGAGGCAATCATGTCACCATAGAATGTCTTTGTAACAAACTCATACTTTTAACTGGTAAATGACCATAACGATAATGCCATAACTTAGTTTCAAACACATTAGAAATATTACATGCATAACCATCTTCCCACTTCTCATTTATCATTTCTAAGGGAAACACATGTTAATTTGTCATAGGATTTTGCAACAAGTCTTTAGTTTGATTTCAAGAATTGTGCAAATGTTGTGGAAATTGACATCATAACCATGAGCCATTAATTTCCCTACACTCAACAAATTCTGTTTGATATTTTGTACATAGTAAACATCAGGAATATTTTCACTTCACCCTGCTTTGTCAAAACTGGCACAACACCTTTTCATGATGCTTTGATCGAATGATCATCACCCAAAATAATTGTGGCTAAAAGATGTATCAAGATTAGAAAGTAAATCATTGTGACCAGCCATATGATTGCTACATCCACTAATCTAGCAACTAAAACATCTTTGTCAAGAAATTCCACGAGATACTTGAGATGAAAGAAACAGAGTATTAGATGATGTTTCACTTTCTGTGACATTATCTTTATTTCTAAACTGTAACTTATGAAATTCATATATATGATGACCCAACTTTTTACAATAATGACATTGGATTACCGATTTACTTGTCCATCTCTAACCATGATCTTGTGAAGATGATCTTGATAGCTCTGACCGGTCTTTTGTTTGTTCAGGTTTATCTCTTGTTTGAGAATGTCCTCTACCACGTCCTCGATCACGTCTATGAAAACCTCTACCTCTGCCTCTTTCCATGGACACTTTAGTCTGAAACGCATGTTCTAGTACCACAATATCCAAGGTCATCCTTGCTTCATTAGATAACAATGAACTAGTCAATTCTTCTATAGAAAAATTAGTTAGATCTTTCGACTCAATAAGAGAAGTAACTACCATTTCAAATTTTTTAGGTAAATTTCTAAGAACTTTTTCAACAACAACTCGCCATTAATCCTAAGTTGATTAATAATACCCATCACTTTAGTCATAAACTAATCAACACTTTCTGATTCACTCATCTTGAGAGTTTCAAATTGAGTTCTAAGGGTTTTAAGTCTGATAGTTTTCACTTTATCATTACCCTTTTAAGCTAACTTAAGAATATCCCATGCTTCTTTAGAAGTCTTGAAACCAATAATTTTAGGAAATATAGAATCATCTAATGAAACTAAACAGTGCTGATCGGCCTTTTCCTTCTTTGTTTGCAGGTTCTTCTAATGTTTTTCTTTGAACAGTAGTCATCGCTGCAATAGCATTTGCATCAGGTTCTATGAACCTAGTTTCAATGCAATCCCAACATCCTTGACCTTGCAAAATGGTTTTCACCTTCTCACTCCAAAAAATCATAATTAGAACCAACTAAAATTGGTGCTTGAATTGACCAAGAACTAGACATTATTTTTCTAATTCCAAAATACCAACCACAATTAAATATAACTCCAAAACCCTAATGGTATAAAATCACTTTTCAAATAGCAAAGAACCAAACTTCAAATACTTTGATTAAAAATGAGTTTGAAATAAAGAAGATCGCTAAGCAAGATTTGAATGAAGAAGATCGGCCAAGATTTGAAATGCTAGATAACTCCGCGTAGTAACAATGTACCATTTGAACAGCAAGATAACTGGCAGAAAAATAACAGCTAACATCAATTGACCTAAACCAATAGCTAGTGCGAGAACCAATAGCAAGTGCAAGCTACATACCTCACTGGACCTTAGCGGGCCTTTTCTTATAGAGAAATTAGCCCCCTACTATAGTGGTTACAGAGGAAGAGCAAATAACGCTACATACTGGGTCAATCATAATGAGAACCTCGCTATGAGATGATAAGGAAAACACGGGAGGGGAGGAGCTCACTTGAATCCGAACCTGCTACTTCCCAATCTACAGCAAAATAGTTGGGCAGCATTTGAACATCAAGATAGCTGGAAGAAAAATAGATGAAAAATCAACTTAATCAACTAATAGCCTTACGCAGGGAATGGTCATAGTATGCAGCAGCCTTACGATTAGCAAGGTAATCAACTAATAGCCTTTACGAACAACAACCTTATGGGAGAGGGCACAGACAACAGCGGACGCAGGCACTATAGGAACAACGTTCAATAGGGATTCTTCAAGATCTGGGAGTGGGCGCACACCAATGGACTCACTACTCCCAACCTCACGCTCTGAAAACAATAATAAAAAAAGAAAACCTGAAAATGATATTGGGATTTGAAAAAGAAAATATGAAAACTTAATTCTAAAAGTGTGTTAGATTTGATGTTCTATTGTACACCAATATGTGGAGAATGATGTTGTCTTGTAATATTAAAAGGAATATTAAAATTTTAAATGAATTTAAACTTGTTTCATTTTTTTTAAATAAGTACATACATAACAAGGGTTGCATGTCAACGCAGTCCTTGCCAAGTTAGTTGAGAAATACATGTTGAACAATGAAACTTAATATAACTAAATGCACAAGTAATGAATATTTTTTGTCAAAAGATAAAAATTGAGGGTTGTTTGTTATTCAAAATGTATAATGAACCGTAAGTTGAATGAAACTACCCTTTTTGGCATATACATTGACAAGTTAGAAGAATCCTTAGAAAAACCAGGTTGTGTCGGCCCTACTCTCACTGGTATAGTCATCAATCTTCTTATTTATGCCGATGATATCATTCTTATGGCAAGGAGTCCCCATGATCTTGAAAACCAGCTAAGAATCCTCAAGGATTTTTGCTCCAATATGGGTATGACTGTTAACACTGATAAGACTAAGGTCATGATTATTAAATCCAATAAGATCTCTTATGATACCTTTGTATATGACAACAACAACTTGGAGGGAGTGACTTCATACAAATCTCTTGGAATTGATATTCACCACAAGCTCAATTGGAATTATAGCATTGAGAAAATGATTATTGGGGGATGGAAAGATTATTATGGGCTTGAAAACAATTGTAAATCAGTTGATCTTTGGAGTTGGGATAAGAAGAAACTCTTCTTTGATACTCTTGTTACACATGTTATTCTTTATGGATGTGAAGTCTGCGGTTGTAGTATCTCTCGTGAATCCTGGAGAAAGATAGAGCAAATACAAAATAATTTTATAACCTGTAACCTCAAAATTAAAGGAAATACGCCCTATCCCATCCTCCTCTTAGAAAAAATCCTCTCCCCCATTGAGAGCATGGCTATGACTAGATACCTAATGTATAAGAACAAGTTAAACAACATGGAAGACAAGAGGCTACCTAAAATTGCTTCAAAATCAAGTCATAACCACCATCGACGCAAGCAAGGATGGCATAAAGATGCCCGGTCTTGGATAAGCTATTGAGAAATCATGGAAGAAACCATTTTGCAGAACAAAGATACTATTAAAAAAAACGTCAAATCAAAATTTATGAAGAAAATGTGGTGTGATAAAGAGTTAGAAGAAAAAAGAAAATTAAGGTATTATAAAGATATAATCAACTCTAATCTAGAAGATCAAAATTCTCTATCTGTTTTGCTAAGTGTAAAGAAAAAAATAAGTATTGTTAAGATAAGAACAAATTTTCACGAGCTCCATAGTGAAACTAGGCGTTGGTCAATTCCTAAAACGCCATGGGATGAAAGAGTGTGTCACCTTTGTGACACTAAGAAGATTGAAGATGAAAAACACTTTCTCTTAGATTGTCCAGCCTATACTCATATTAGATCTCATTTTCAAAATATTTATCACACTACCAACCTTCCTAACCTCTTAACTCAACAAAAATATGGTGATCTTGGAAAGCTTCTCTTAATGCTTTTCGAGCACAAAAACAAAATTCTAAAGACTCACAAGTAATCACTTACCCTTTTAAGGTTCAATAGACCAATTCGGTCTTAGTGGATGTTAATCATCATCATCAAATATAATAAATATATTATAAATATTATAATAAATAATATATTAAATAATAAATATAATATAAATATAATAATGCATAATAATAAATACATAGTACAACTTTTTATATTTAGATGTGGTGATTAGTGAAATTCATTGATTATGTAATTAATTCTACATATTGAAAGATGTGAAGAGAACAATAACACTTCAATTCTATTATCCAATTAGAAATGAGAAACACAAATATTTTTATTATATCCAAAAATATATATGTGTTTTCCTATACTAAACATTATATTACATACACAAATTTATGTTAAAAGACAAATTAATGTAACATCAATGTCACATCAAAAAGAAAGTCATTACTATATTCCCCGTGATAAGAACTAATAAGTAACAACATCTATGTCATATTGTTATAAAAAAATACCAAACTATTTTTAACCTTTTAAAATATTTTTCATATTATATTTTACATTTAATTAAAATATTTTTCCATCTTATATTCTACATTTAAATTGGTCGAAAGAATCATGGACTAAAGCGTTTGACTAGAAAAACAAGTTACTAAAAATATTAACATATTATGATATAAAATACGGGACTTCTTATTACAATTATATTATACATATAGTTATGGAATGTAATGGACACTATAAAATAATCTTATATACAAATATCACATCATAAATTTTGACTTATATTAAATAAATATTAAAATAGTATGAAATTCAAACTAAAAAATTTAATAAATAAAATAAATTATTTCTCCTAAAGACTTTTAAAATACTTTTAAACCGCCCGGTGACTCAAATAGAAAAGTAAGGTATAAGCTCATGTTATAAGTTCCTTTGGCTAGCATAGGCTATTATTTCCATCTCTTCTGTGAGTGTACATAGTACTATGTTTTTTATTAAAATAACAATAACATAACCAATGTGTAAAACAAAATACATTTAACTTTCTTTTTAAATAAGGTTTTTCTAAATGGATATTGATTGAATGAAGAACTTAGTTTTTAAATTTTTATGATTTGTCTTTTAACAGTGTTTGTTCTTGATCGTTGCGGGCATAGATTTCAATTTATATTCGAAAGAATGAATGTGTTACACTATATATATATATAATATGATGCAGGAGCACAACCACCTCAAATCGAATTTGACTTTTCACACCTTTCAGAAGACATTGGGGCCATGAGGTTGGGATTTCCACTGATTTGATTGAGTTTGTTAATGATATTCCATTTTTTATGGATAGTAAGTGATTTTAGGATTAGATTGGATCCTTTCAGTGATCTGATCCTTATTGTGTTGATTTGTTTAGATTCTAAGCCTTCAAGGGGTTTTTAGGGGGACTACACAATGTAAAATCCAGGCTAGGCCCAGAGAAGTCATATGTGTAATGAAATCATGCTCAATATTAATAGAGATTGTGTATTTTATGTATCCATGTTTGTATATTGTGATATCTTATTAAATATGGTTTAATCATGTGTCGTTGAATCTGTTAGTACTAGAAGTCTCACCTAGACTATTATAGGTGTGATCCTAATACCCATAAAAAAAAAAACTTGTAGGTTTGTAAAGATAAGAGTTTATTTCAAAACTGCCTCCTAGGGAACCATTTGAACCTCCTCAGATAGGTGGCATCCCTCCTACAACTCAAATTTATCATACTGTTATGGTTTGCATCAGATCTGTAAGATTCGGTGCAAACTTTCCTGTAGTTGATGTTTTCAACTTTTCTCCAAAACGACTAACTGGGTCGGGCTGATTTTTGGTCAGCAAGTCAAAGACATTATGTTCCTCCTCCACAAAAAAATTCAGAAAAAACGCAGTTTGTATATTTCAAGATATGATGAAAATACAACTTTGTTTCTTACTAATTTGTTGCAAAATATTTTAATTTAAGTAGTTCACAACGCCTTCAGCGGAATGCACTGCGAACTTCCTGTAGATGCCATTTTTCTTTCCGATCACTACAACTGATGTAAAAACCATGGAGACAAGCTTCAAACATCTGTTGATACCTTGTATAACCTCTGAACAATGCACGATGACTCCCAAAAATAGCAAGTGAGAAAAATCATGAACATAAGACAAAAAATGTTCTTTAGAGTTGTGAACCAACATAATGAGGAACCATGACAAAACTGATTATTGCTGCAAAAAAAAGGGTGGTTGATCTGCTTCTTTAATTGTTGCACTTCTTCCTTTGGTGATTATCCATAACAACTAAATCAAAACCCGCCTCTAATAATAACCTCTACCAGAGTACGTGATGGAAACTAGTAAATGAAGGTTTTACCGCTAGATTTGTAATAATTAGGGTTTGCTAGAAAAAGGATTTGTGATTAAAGAAATAGTCTAGAAACTGAAAGAGACCAAAACCGAGGGCAATGTTCACTTGCCTCTTCGAGGGGGCAACCTCCAGCAGAGAAGAGCTCTATTAAAATAATATCCCAGACAAAAGTTCTCATACCCTCGACTCCTATTTATACTAAATATGTCTATCAAAATAACCATCTAGAGGAGGATCCTTCTAGAAGAAGAAGCTTCTATTAGGTCTTCTTACATTGGACTTATTCTTCCTTATTGATAATCTTTATTAATATTGACCCTTATTACATGGAAATATATTATTCTACCTACATGAGGGGTTAGGTCCCTAACATGCCCTCCCCCTTAAAAACATCATTGTCCTCAAGGCTTGAGATGGGGAAATTACTGCAAAATGGTAGCTCATTCGCAAGTGGTATTCGCTGGAGTTGTATCTTTCCAATGGACTAACACTTCCTTGATGGTTCGTTGACATAGTCGACACTCACGCTGGTACAAAAATTCTTGTGGTAGTATCCAAATGGAGCCTTCCTCATCCAACTCAGTAAGTTTTGTTTGAGTTTGGCACTTAGTTCCAATCACCTTCTTTAAGCAGGAAACATGAAAAATAGGATGGAACTTAGAATGACTGGGAAAAGCTAACTGATAGGGTGTAACACCTTGATCCGTAGGATCTTTTAATGACTATGGTTGAGTTTTAATTTTGCATGTGTTAATTAACCATTTGAGAAACTTAATGAAAGAATGAGGAAAGAAGAGGAATTATGATAGCCATATACACATGTACAGATCTGAAATGAAATAATAGACAGCAAACCATAACACGCAGATTGATAACGGAGTTCGGCACAACTTTGCCTACTTCTCCGGGCCTTTGTCTCTGTGGGGGAGGCTTCTTTATTTCTGTTCAAAAAGCTCAAAAGTACATTGCAACAGTGCCAATTGGCTACAAGACTAATCTGGTCATGTTCTTCCAGATCTCTAGAACCCTTCAAAGAAAATGGCACGCAAAACGGACGTCCGGAGCTCCCAGAAATGGCCCACAAGCATCTGCTCCTCAATAGCTTCCCTACATAAAAATGGCTTTGGCTTGGCTTCACTTCAGCATAACTCTTCTCTGAATGTCCTTTACTATCCTCCATGGCCTTAATCAGTCCTGGTTTATATAGATCTGAAGTTGGTTATCCATCCCCAACTTCCTCCCAAAATTTGGGCTCAAAAAATGCCCAATATCTCCCAAAAATGGAGAAAATCAATTAAAATCAGGCTTAATAATCAATAAAATCCCAATACTTTAGCATAAAACCCACTTTGTTATAAAATGCAAGCGCAGCCCCCCAAACTCGCGTGCTATGGGTCATATGGGTCGGCCATGTGGCTACGCGCCCATGCGCTGGCCCTCTCTCTGTTGGCTCCTAGTCGTGGGATCCGCATGTGATCTCGGGCTATCAACTAACCCCCGCGCTCTGTTGTAGGATATGGTCCCAGGTCACATGGGGCCACCCGAGAACCAAGGGCCAAGCCCTATCCAATACACTCCCCGCTCGTGGTCGTGGTCGTGGTCATGCCGAGGAATGAAACCAAGGGTTGGGGCTAAGCCTCGGCCCTTTCTGCCTCCGCATAAAGTTTTAACCAAACTTAAATAGTTTATACGCCATATAGTTAACAAGTGCTAACCGTGGGGCGGGCGGTTAGCCCGGCCCTGCCAGTCCACAGCCCGTAGGGGAGGTCGCGGGTTCGACCCCGACCGAGCCATATAATTTTACACAAAGCCATAAACCAACCATAGGGTGCCACGTGGCAGCCCATGACTGGGCCACATGACACACCAACAACCAACCAAAATATGCCAAGTGTCAATTGTTGGATGCCCCATGTGTCTGCGACGCGTCAACTGTCGTATGCCACATCACCTGCCCAGTCAGCTGCTGACGTCATCCCGTGCCACGTGTCACCCTTACAGTGGTGACACGTGTCACCCATGGATTGGTCCAGCTGTCCACCCGTTCATGTGCTCCATCACCTGCCACGTGTCGCCTCTAGGAGCTGCCACGTGTCATCTTCAGGAGCTGCCACGTCAGACTGTATGGACTGTACAGTCATCCCCTTTTTTTACCTATTTTCCTTTTCGGACAGAACGTGCTATCTTGCGCATATGGAGCCTGTTTGACACAGTAAATATACCGCCGGAATCAAGAAGATGAGACGGACGCAATGGCACTAGTTTCGTCAGATTC